>VDFB02128791.1:0-41946 GCA_007258455.2 Sequoia sempervirens
TTATAAAAGTTTTTCTAACTCCTACAAATTGATTTTTGCAAGTTGAGAAAAAGGATGAATTTTGATGAACCAATAGAGGTTAATGCTCGAAAGGGAATTTTGAGACTTAGGACCACACTCAAGGTCAAATTCATATTCATTTCATTTAGTGTACTTAGAGCACATGGGCTACAAAATGGACAAGTTTCATAGGGGTTATCCCATGAATCAAGCACAACTAGATTCGAGGATAATAGTTGGTTGTAGCTAGGGATATTCCTTCAGTCATTCTTTGAAATGATCAAAGGGAGAAGAATTCCAATCTCTAATTTCCTTTATCCATCCATTGGACGTAGAGTCAGGTGACAAAAAGAAAGACTCAAAAAGACTCAAAAAGAAAAATATGCAAAGACTATACAACTATTTACAAAAGCCATCTGCCACCTCATTGAGTGAAGTTCTTCAGATGATGTCAGCTATGTGAAAGTGAAAATGGAGTATCATCTTGATACACAAGATAAGAAATTGTTTTCACCACATGTTGGTGAGCTTGTGAAATTTCCCCTCCTTTTGTCCCATGATGCATCAAATAAAGTCTTATACTAGGATCCCATACATGATGGTGATAATGTTGTAGCCTTTTATTTTTGGTTTGATACCAATTTCTCTTCTGAAAAATCATTAACTCGGTATCACCTTGAGTATATATTTTTTTTATTCCTTTCTTGCATGCAACTTCAATCTCTAACAACAATGCTTGATATTTAGTAGAGTTATTAGCTTTATCAAATTGCAATTTGAAAAAGAAAGGAAGGATATTTCCTTCAATAGGTATGAGAATAATTCCTACTCCCAATCCTATGCACGAAAAAATTCCATCAAATTCAATATTCCAAACATCTATTGGATCCACTAAACTAACAGTTTCAAAATCTATGACTTCTTCATCTAAAGAATACTCCCTATCTGAAAAAGACTTTGAACTTTAGGAGGATGAGCCATCAATTTCTTGTTCTTTTCTTAAATATTTACCTGAAGACTCAGATACTTCATCAATTTGCAAAAAGTAAAAGATAATTCTAGGAGACTCAAAGAAAATATAAGCCTTTGGGTCATCTTATTTTGTTATAGAAAACTTCACATCCCTTTTTAGAAATAGTTTTTGCATCAGATGCTTGACGAGTATTCTTGCTTCTGACTAGACCATATTTATCTAACCTCCTACATCCTTGTAGAAGTTGCATCCTAGAAAAATATCATATGATGTAGGAAAATTTCCCACCAATACTATCTTCTTAATCTTCTTCTCTGGGAATGTGACAGATGAAAACTGTGCATCCTTTATTTTCCCAACCAAAGGAACTTGTTTATTCTCCATCAAAAAGAAATGGAGAAAAGTTTTTGTAATATTAAATCCCAAAGTATTAGATACTTTAGAGGGAATAACATTTTCAAAGGCTCCATAATCAAATACATAGTTACTCAACTTATAATCATTTACTAATAATGAGATGTAAAATTGGTCTATCCTCCTAAGGACAAAGATGGAGTGGATACCAAGTTTCTTTGAGGAGGTGTAGGCTTGGAAGAAAATAGGATACCATGAGAATATTCTTGGCTTATATGGGTTACCTTATCCTTAACAAAATTAAAAAGTCTATCAAATTGATCAGGATTAGATTTAGATATTTAGCTTCAGACATTTGAATCTTGATTTTCTTAACATGGTCAATTATATAAAAATCCTAAAAAGAACTCATCAAAGAGGATGGGGTAATTTAACTATTAGGTTTAGCAATTGGAATATTGGTCTTTGGAACTAGATTATTGGCCTTGGGCATTGAAGAAGATATAGGAAGACGCGTAGCACTTAATTGCTTTATTGTTGTTATATCCTTTGAATGTACTAGAAAAGGAGGTCCCCTTTTGGAAATAGTCATTGGAGGTCATGGAATATCCTTTAATTTCATTGCATCAACTTGACGGTGATCAAGTTGGTTTTGTTGTGAATGAGTAAAAACAACCTAAACATCACTCACCAAGTCTTCTTCATTTGATTCTTCTTTGTATTGTAAAAAGGAAATATTAGAGATGCCAGTTGGGTCTACTTGCTCCTCCTAGAATAGACCAACATTTTCTTCAGTAGGATATTATGGATTTGAATAATCCTCTTTCTCAGCTTCATACTATCCCACTACTATATTTGTGGGTGATGAAGCTTCAAGAGAAAGTCTTCCTTGCAGTGCATGAAGTCTATTTTGGTTTTTGGTAGAATTACAAAAGTAGTTGGAAGAATTTGTAAGGGTTCTCCTTAGAACATATTTGTATGGAGGATTAGATAGGCCTTGAGAAAACTAATTCTCTAATTCTAGCAACTCATTTTCTAGTTTTTACACCATAGAATCAATGCTTTTGTTGGTAGATGAAGGTGAAGATTCTTAACCATTATTTCTTTTTGTTTCTTTTTTTATTTTACCAACAAGAGTCAAGTCATCTTTGAAGCTAGTATCCAACTATTGTGCTACATCAATATCAGCTGGAACTACCCTCTGCAACACACAACTTACCTTTATTATTTGTGTATTAATGAAGAAAATTTTGAGGTTTTGAGCCATTGGCTTAGCCTCAATAGGAATCCTTGTTACCAGCTTATTTAATTTATCCAAAAAATCATGCATGGTTTCATGTGATTATTTTCTCATAGTTGTAATTTGTACTAACAAGGAAAGTGTATCTTTGCTTGAAACATTCTTCAAATTTGGTATGGAGAGTAGCCCAGTTGATAAAAAAACTAGGAGAAAGAGTGTAAAACCATTCCAAAACTACTCCTTGTAAGGTCTCAATGACTAACCTTATCAAAACATCCTCATGCTCAACACCAAAAACACACAAACAATGTAAAAGGTAGCAATATGTTCATCAAGGTGCTTCTTACCATCACCATAGAATCTGAGGATGTTCTTGCATGAAGTGCAAGGATGTTCATGCAAAGGGGATGCCAAATTTAAAGGGCCAAAGGTATTACCCCAAGGACCAACAGATGGTTGAGCTTCCATATCTCCTTGAACAATAACCACTTGAATTGGTGTGATAGATGAATCCCTTAGAAAATTAGAAGATTCACTTGGAACTGGTGATCTGATTCTTCAAGGTTGATAACTTCTTGTATGTTGTAATGGTGACACTGCTCACAAAGGAGAAGGGATAATATTATGGCATTGCAGCAACTCAAAAAATGGATCAACTTGACCTTGTTCCCTTTGACTATGACTATATCTCATGTATGCTAGAATCCAGTCCTTGAAATAGAAAAAAATCAACAATAAAATATATAAACAAACTTTTCAATAAGACACTAGAATACTTGTTTACTTCAACTGAAAGAGTGAGGCTTTGGTTGCATGCTCATATCCTAGCAGAGTTGCCAAATTTTTTTGGGTGAATATTTTGCATTCACTTTATAGATTATGAAGTAGTGATTTCAACCACAACTATGATGAGATACATCTCTCCTCTCAAAAATGGGAGGCTCCCATCTTATTGCTCACTCCAATTAACTAGAAACTAAACAAAAATATATAAATTATAATTATCCATGAGGGGGTCTCAATTAGCATATCCTCTTGTTTCAAAATAAGAGAAATTAATAACAATAATATTCTCAAATACTAGTTAGAGCAATAATAACTGATACTTGCTAACATAAGTGAATAAAAGTAACTAGAAAACACATGAAAGCATAGGGTATTTTTGTTGTCTTCAATGTGATTTTTGTAGTTACCAATGACAAAATTTAGAGCAAAAAGTCTTTCAACTCACTTCAAAAAATGATTCATGCACCAAGTGAATAATCCCAAGCACAAAGTCTTCAAATTATCCTCCAGAAAGATTCCAAGAGTAATCATATCACCAATTGTAGGACAAAATCTATCAACTAATAATATTAATGATCTACAAGAATGTAATTGAAAATTATAGCACAAAGTCTACAAGTTCCCAACACAATTCATCTACATGAAGTGAATAACAATAATCTCAAAGTCTCTATAATCCTCACCAAGAAACACTTTCAACACACACACAACTTCAAGTAAACAATATAACACAAAGTTTATATGACTTATCTTGAAGGTCTTTCAACCGTAATAAAGAAACAACACTTATCCAATCAAAACAAAAGAAATCAATAAGAATGACATAAGAACATACTTATTCATACAAATTTGATTCAACACAAAGTTTGATATCGAAATACGCCTTCTTTATTAATTTGAATTGATCTTGAAATTTGAACTCAAAGTCTCAAAGTTGATTCTCAATTTAGTCAACACTTCATTGCAAAATATTAAAGGTAAAAAATATAAATGATCTCTCTCACATTTATAGATGAGAGCTAAAGAGCTAATCTAGGAAAATTATAACTACTTTCACTTATTCAAAATTGGAGTCCAAAATTATTGGAGGACTTCATTTTTGTTACATTTATTTACAATTTTAATAATGGAAAATGACATGTAAATCATCTTCAACTAACTACAAAAAATTGTAAATACTAAAAACTAATATGATGCATATTTAGCCTTCTTCAATATCCTTCTCCAAGAAATTTTCATGATGACATGCACTTCATCACTGTTTGGAATTGGAGTGTACTTGGAGATGGTGAGGGTTATTGGGATTGACTCCTTTTATGGTGTTGAATTATTTCTAGTACCTTTTAGGAACAATTTTCAAATTATTCAAAGTAAATTGAAAATCCATCATTCTATCCATTGAAGCTATTGTGAAAGCTCCATCTTCAAATTCCTTTCAAACAATTTATGTATACTCTTGACTAATTGAAACATTGGGAAGAACTTTCTTCTTGTGTTTCAAAGCTTTCTTACTCAGTGATAGGAAATATCAAAATGACATGTAAGAGTAGCTGCAAAAGTTTCATGCTTTTTAGTGTTAGAGAAAAATAGGGTTTTATGCATTGGAGGGAAAATTCTAAGTGATTGCATATGCTTTGACAATTCAGATGCAAAGATGGAGACAAATTGAGATCTTTCATGTCATATTACTTTTATGATGTAAAAGTTCAATTTTTTTTAGATACTACATGTTGGATGTAAATTTGAGCTATTACATGGGCTTGGATAGTTTGGATGCAATGATGGTAGAGAATAGAGAAAATACAAGAAAATCAACAATTGGAATGAAAGGGGGAAGAATTTCCCAATGTTAGGAAAATTTTGCAAAATGAGTGTTTGTTCATTGAAAATTAGTGCTACTACAAGTGAATGTGGATGATTTGAAGAAAGTTGTAGTGTCATTAAAATTTATCAACGTTACAAGGGGGTAGGTCTTTGTAGTTTACTGCATCAAAAAAAATTATTGATTTTGTAAATTTGGGAAGATCACTTTCATTTCTTTTCAAATCATTAAATTTTAATGATTATACAAGTAAATATGTTTTTACTATTGGGTTGCAGAAAAACCATGACCCTACAAGTGCGAAGTTCAATTTGTACACTTGTACATTCAGAAAAAATACATGGGTCTATTTATGCCCACTTGTATATTCGACAAAAAATTTTGACCATACAAGTGCCTTGATTTTTTTAATATTGTACATGTAGGTTTTTTTCACACTCATGCAAAAAATTTGTATGAGTTTTTGTAAGGGTGGGTTGAAACCTCGACCATAAAAAGAACTTTGGGAATTTGTTTGGTTTGCATGGGTGTGCTAAAACCCCGATCATGCAAGGTAAATGTATAACCCTTTGTAGGTTCAAGAAATTTCCTTGACGACACAAAAAGAGAACATTGAATGTACCATCAGCAAAAATATTTGATTCACATGGGGTTGGGTAAAATACCTGATCCTAAAATATGGATAATACAAACAAACAAGGCTTTTGATTGTAGATGGTTTTAACTCACGTATGCAAAGGAAAATCAAACATGAAACTACATATTGTCTATTAATACCAAATTGGTAAATAACACCTAATACAATATTGGATATTCAAAGATGGATTTAGTTAAAACTTTCAACAAAAAAAAAGAAATTCCTTTACAATTAAGACACATGTTGGTGTTGATAATAGAACATAACTATTATAACAAAAATATAAACCCTTCTCAAAATTAAATGGAAAGCCCATTTATTTAAATACATAAGGAAATAATCTATGAATCAAAGGTTAAAATATCTGTGACAATTCATCAAAAAAACAAAGTTTTTTATCAATGAAAAAAAACTAGGGCCAATCATAAAACCCTCAAGAATGTTTCAAGAGTTTAGGATGGGATCCAAAATTAAGACTAGGGTTTGCGGGTAGGGAAAAATACAAAGAGCAGACCGATATACAAAAGAAAATGTATTTGAAACCATAACCAAATGAGCAATAAATTTGCTTGAAACTCACACAAAAAAAATTCATAGAGTGAAAAAAACTTGCAGAGGAGATGGGATAACAAAAAGAAAAAAGAAATGAGTAAAAGAGAGAAACAAAATTGATTTAAAATAAATTTGCAAAGTCATAAAAGCAGCAATAATTACAACTTGTGTTAAAAGTCTAGTTACAAGAGCGAGCATTTTTTACATTGATGTAGGGTCAGGGAAAAACCTTGACCATACAAATAACTTCATTTTGCAACCATGACTTGTAGGGTCGGGGAAAAACCCTAACCTTGCAAGTATAAAAAAATTCCCAACTCCTGCAAACTAATTTTTGCAACTTGAGCAAAAGGATTTATTTTGATGAATCAATACAGGTTAATGCTCGAATGAAAATTCTAAGACTTAGAACCATGGTCAAGGTCAAATTGAGATTCACCTTTTTTAGAATACTTAGAAAAAATAGGCTACAAAATGGACATGTTTCATAGGGGTTATCCCATGAATCAAGCACAACTGGATTTGAGGATAACACTGTGTATTGTAAAGGTGTTTGGAAGAAATGGTTTTCCTCTATATTTCTCCATAGAGTGGTTTTACGTCTTATAGAACTAGAACTGTGATGATAATGTTAATATCTTTCTTTAATTGAAGTTGTTTGAGGTTTGTTGCTTTAGAAGTCAATTTCTTAAGTTGCAATATATGGCAGAATTGTCTGAGTGTACTAGGTGTGTACATTCTTCAGGTGAAAGTTGTTGTGAAGGAATTTTCTAGATTTTAGGGTGTTTGTGGAATATCCTAGATCATGTTCAAGTATGGTGTGTGGTCTACAAGTCATCTTTGGATTTGAGGAAGTATGTACCTAAATGTTAATGGTGTTAACACAAGTTCTATTGACAAAGGGTGTTTACACTAATTGTGGAGTTGCTTCGGTGTTTATGGAAGCATGGTGTGGCATGTATGAATGGATTTAGGTCCTAGATAAGTTGTGTTGTGGTCCACCTTCATTCCTTTCCATCGTGGGAATATTTTTTTTCTAACCTAAATTGAAGTTGTATGATTGATGTGCATAAATAAACTTGTAGAATTTTTTCAAGATTGAAGATGGTATAAATATGTGTTCATTTATTAAGGGATGGAAAGATAGATGTGTGTGATGTGAGTGATGTGAATTGTAAAGTTGTAAAGTGTGAATTTTTGAAGTGTAGTACCATCTTTCATGTGTTAGATTACTGCATGTAGTGAGCGAGAGGCATCTACAATTCTTTAGTAAGATTGTGAAGGTGTTTATGATGCTATGGTAGAATTTTATGTTGCATTGAGATGGATTTCTCATTGTAACACTCTTCTCTATCTTCTTTTCTATTCTAGTAGTGAGCCTTTGGAATTGTGCCTTTCTTTCATCTTGTAAGTGATCCCTCTAGTAGTGAGCCCTTTGTAATTAGTGTTGATATTACTCTATATTGTGAGCTAATCCTCATAGTGGTTTTTCCCTTCTTTGGTTTTCCACATAAATCTAGTGTTTCATTGTGCATGGTGTTGCTTTGATTTCATTTCTATTATCTCCATTCAAGATAAATCATTCTAAAGGATTAAGGGTTAATTGAATTAATGTTGGTTTGAATGTTTGTGAGGATTTTGAAGTTTTAAGGTACAATTAATTCACCCCCCTCTCAATTTTCTTGTACATTCAAAAATATGAAGATGGAGGAAGGGGGATCCATTTCAAATCACCTCAATACCTTTAATATGGTTGTTGCACAGTTGGGTTTGATTGGTGTGAAAATCAAGGATGAAGATTTTTGCATGCTTCTACTATGCTCTTTGATAAAATCTTGGGATGACATGGTGATGGCTATCAAAAGTACTACAACCACCTTCAAAATGGATGATGTGGTTTCTTTTTTATTTTCTAAGTGGATTCAAAGGAAATATTCTGAGATGTCTAAGGAGGCCCTTGCCATTTGTGGTAGATTGAAGGAGAAAGAAAAGAAGTATAATTCAAAGTCTCTAGGGATATCTAAGTCTCTTGGTAAAAATTCCAAGGAAAAATGTTGGAATTGATATAAATCTAGTCACTTTTGTAAATATTGTAACCTGAGGAGATAAAGATTTTTTATTTTTATTTTTCTAATTCTGAATTTGATCAATCCTCTCAAGATGATGTAGATTCTTTTATTACTACCTTAGAAATACATGCATCAAAATATGTGTGGTTGATAGACTCGGGTGCCTTCTTCCACATGACTTCTCATAGACGTGGTTTCTCAAAATATGATGAGTATGATGGTGGAAAGGTGTATCTATGTGATGACTCTCATATGAAGATTGTTGTCCATGGAAGAGTCAATATTTGATTCCATGATGGTAGAGTGAATGGAATTGATGGTGTCTTGCATATCCCTAGTTTAGCATGGAACATACTTTTAGTAAGCAAGTTGAGTGATAGAATGTGCAAGTTGTTTTCTTGAGTGGTGGATGCAAGATAACTAGAGGTTCTATAGCTCTTGCTAAGGGTGTTCAGATTAGAACCTTGTATAAGTTAGATTCATGCACAATTTAGTGCAATAGTACCTACGTGGAGTCCAAGAAGAGGGATATGGATTATTCATCCTCACCATCACATCAAGTAGAGAAGAAAATTATGGTTTATATATCTAATGGTCATGCTTTCTAGGTACCTAAGGGTACCAAAGCTTTGAAGATGAAACTCCTACTAGAGAAGATAATGTTATTGTGCTACCAAATACTTGGTCATATTGGTGAGAAGGGTATTAAATCCCTAAAAAATAAGAGATTTTTTGAAGGCCTTGATGATTGTAATCTCGAGTTTGTTTTTTGTGAATATTGTATATATGGAAAATAATGATGTGTTTATTTTTATTCTAGTTCTCATAATTCTTCTGGGGTATTGGATTATATTCATGTAGATGTGCTTGGTCCTATTAATATTCCTTTTTTTCTATATCTATGTATTTTATCTCATTCATAGATGAATTTAGTAGGACATTTTTATATTTCCTCAAAAGAAAGTATGAAGTTTTTAGCTGGTTTAGGAATTCAAATCCTTGGTTGAAAATTAGACTAGTTGAAAAATTAACTGTTTGAGGATGAATAATGGTGGTGAGTTTTATTTGATATAATTTGATAGGTTATATAAGAATATTGGGATTGAGAGACACAAGATAAATCTATACACCCCACAACAAAATAAATTTATAGATAGGATGAACAAAACACTAATGGACAATGCTAGGAGTATATTGAGTGATGTTAGCCTTGAGCATAAGTTCTAGGCTGAAGCTGTAGCTACTTCATATTATTTAATTAACAAATCTTCTAATTTGGTGCTTATTGAAAAGACACCCATGGAGGTGTGGTCTAGTAAGAATCACTTAATGAGACGTATTAGAGTCTTTGGTTGTGAGAATATGCTCATCCACCTAGTGAGAAAATATCTAAACTAGAGGAAAAGGGGGTTAAGTGTATCTTCATTGACTATGGTGTTAGTGTGAAGGGTTACAAGTTTTTTGATTTAGTTTTAGAGAAGGTTCTCTATAGTATAAGTGTGATATTTTGAGATTTGAAACCTTCCACTATTGATTTGTAGCAAGATATAGAAAATAAACAAAAAATGGAGGTAGTTCAAATCACACCTACTTCAAAGAAAGGTGAACTAAGCACTTCTGATGAACATGATGATGAGGAGAGATCAAGGAGCTTTAAAATTTTTGAAGAAGAGAAATAAACTCAATCTCAATAATTGAGGAGGTCTACATGTGTTAGGTGGCAACTAGAAAGATTTGGACATTTTTTGTTAGATTCCAGTTACATATTTGCTTTAATTTCTAACATTGATGAGCTTAGGACTATTAGATAGGCTATGGGTATGCATGATGTAGATTCCTAGGTGGAATCTATGAATGAAGAGATGGTTTCATTGAAGAAGTATGCTAAATGGGATCTAGTACCTTTTCCTAAAGGATGGAAACCCATTGGATGAAAATGGGTGTTCAAGAAGAAAATTGGTCTAGATGGTAGTGTTGAGAAGCATAAAGTATGTATGGTTACAAAGGGATATTTTCAGGTGGAGGGAATTGATTAAGGTGAGATATTCTCTCCAATAGTGAAGCTGACATCTATTAGGTTCCGGGTATGTGCAAGATCATGATGGGCCAAAAAGTGGCAATATGATGGGTATGTGGTTGACGACTTTCTTTTTTACCCAAAATTGATGAGAAAAAGGATTTTTAAAGGAGATTCTCAACTTTCCACCAATATAAATTATGCTTTACTTTGAACTTAATAAGTAATTATTATTCATTTTCTATTCAAATTACGACTAAAGTCTCGATTGATAGACTGATTGAAAAACATCTATAGCTTTAAAATGGTATCACATTTTTTGAATCCAAAGCATGTGTCACATTCTATGCTTCAAATACTATAGGATTAAAAAAATGAAATTGAATTTCATGAAGTTTTGACCAAGGTGGTTAGACATATGAGTTTTTTATATTTTTTTAAACTTGTAATAAAAAATTCATAATTAATTGTTTACTTGTAAAAAATTACAAAAAAAATATGCATCACATTGGGACATGAGTCCTCTACTTATATCTAAAATATTATTAAAAAATATTATCATTTTATTGTGGTTAGGGTGGTCAGACAGACACCTACTTCTTATTTTTTCCCTAACATTTAAGTAATACTACATTGAAATTTCAAATTTTCACCAAATATATATATATTTTTTTAAAAAACTAGTAGTTTAGAAACTACATTCAATTTTCTACAGATTCTATTCTTACATGTTTTTGAAATAATATAGATAACTTATTCAAATTTTTATGTCAAGTTTGCTATCTCTAATTTTTCTAATTTTTTTTCCACCTAAGGGCCTATTTTTTCCATGATGATCCTGCACATACCCTTCCTACTATCACTTGTAGCTAATTATGATCTAGAAGTGGAACATATGGATGTGGAGACTACATTCTTTCATGGTAATTTGGATGAAGAAATTTATATATCATAGCCAAATCATTTCATTGAGAAAGGTAAAGAGAACCTAGTATGCAAATTTAAGAAATATTTATTTGGTTTGAATTAATCTCCTAGAATGTGGTACCAAAATTTTGAGACCTATTTGTTGTCTTTTCAATTTCAAAGATCCAAATTTGATCATTGTGTCTATTATAAGACTGAAAAAATGGTTACTATTGACAATGATGTCAGTTGTAGCAACAGTGCAAATACAATACCCAAGGGAAAACTATGAAGAACCTATCTTGAAATATTGAACCAAGGAAACCTAGGGTGTATGTCTAATAAGAGAAGGTTGACTTAGCTTAATCCCAAGTCTCCAATAGTTAGGTTTTTACCATACTAGGCTCACTTCAGGGTATGATGTGATATTGTTGTTAATCTCAAGGGGTCTACAATTATCTCTGGTTTCATTAAGAATCATTAGCATTAGATACAATACTTTCAATTCGATCAAAAAATAATTTCTTGAAATCAACAAATTTGCAATAATTTTTCTTGAACATCAAACAATTTTGCTATCACTTAAGTAGATTTAGCAGCATTCATCAATTTCATAGAAATGAAATATTTTCAGTAAATCTCCATTCATTGATCTATTTTTTGGAACATTTTTTGAAATTTAAACATCTAATCTAAAATAAAGCATCAAAATACTAAAAAAAAAAAAATTCTCTCAGTTATTCTCCATGCATGACCCAAGATTTAATCAAATCAAAGCAAACTGCTTTATATTTCACGAGATTTCTTCATAGCTAGGAATAAACCATTGTGGGATTTTAAAGAAGGGGGTTTAGTTTGGACAGTGTGTAGGTTCTCTATGAACCCTTAAATGGTGCAATACAAAATCTTTTTTTGGCCAAACTAACAAACCAGCTAAAAAAGTACATGAGATAGGTAACTATCAAACTGGCTTCAATATTGATTAAGTTCTATGTGCATACAAGTTTTTAGACCAAAATGATTTATAAAACAAGAAAAAAGGAACAAAAATTATAGAAGTTTTGGGTCTTCTAACATCCAAAATTTATGAACTTAACTTAAAAAAGGGTATCCCCTGGCCTTTTATAGAATTAAGACATATGTAGGATAAGAAAAATACATGACAGGAAATCCAAGGGATGAATCACATCAAGACACATGGAATGTGGTGATTGGTAAGATAATTGTAAATGAAGTCAATGAAGGTCAAACTCCATCTGCACATTGAATTCCTTTGGGTTCTTCATCTTTTATTATCAAGGTTCCTTCTTGGAACCAAACAAATTTTCCAAATAGAATGTAGGAAATTCCCATACATACATAATGATCAGCTGGAATTTCTATTCCTACATTCAAGTTCAAACTCATTTTGAACATTTCTAGGAATGAGTAATCCCCAAGATATTTACACTCTTTTGCTACATGCTTAAAATCTAGAGTCTCAGTTCCTTGGTACTCAATGCTCTATTGCAACAAACTTTATTCCTACATGAGCTTCTAGAGTGTTTTGTTGAACTTGGTAACACCATCGAATTTTCTTACAACTTTAGTTTGATCGACCATCCATACTTGAACTTTACATCGCAATCTTCTTTTCTTGCAATCACAAATTCCATCTATTAAATCCCTTTAATTTTTTTTTTATAAAAATCTCATGTAAATGAAACCATCATTAATTTGTTACCATATAAATTTGTCATAAATAACATGCTTTCAAGAAAATCATATATTCTTACATAGTTATCTTTAAAAATAAAACTAGTTACAGGACCATCAGACCTCTTAGATAACATTAAAATTTTATAACTTTTCTTTGCATTGTTACCCAGTACCCGATATTTAGCTTTACCCATGATTTTCCTAGACTTCAGTTTTATCGGAACTTCCATATTTACTGGACTTCGATTCTTGAACAAGAACACTTTTCTTTACCCTTGTACTACCTTTTACATTTCTAACATTCTTGGTTCCTGGTACATGGTACCTGGAACATTTGAATTATGAAGTAATATTTCAAAAATATTTCTCTTTTCTTTTCTCTTTTGGTGACCTTTCCAACTAGACAACACCTGCCATAAGCATTAGTTTTCACTCATGGTCCCCAAGTCTTATAGTCTTGGAGCATGTTGTGAGACCACACAACAACTTGCAACAAATAAAACTAAATTTAAACTAAAACTTGAGATTAAATCACTAGTCATAAACTATAATTTATGCATATTTTGAAATAATAACTCTTTTCCTTTACCTAGATTTTGAAATAAAAATAGTAAAATTCCTTGGGAAATATACATGTGTGCTTTGATTAATTCTAGTTTTTGGAACTCAGTAAAAAAAAAATTATTTCATTAATATTGAACTACATGGTTTGGTAATCCTCCAAATCCAACTAGGGATAGAGCCTTGCTTCTAGCCAAGCATCCATAGCCTTGACAACGCTATCTCTATAATTCCCCCAAACATAGCTCTACTACCAGTTAGGCATCCATAGCCCTGGTAGAGATATTTAGATAGCCTAAAGAGTTGATATATACTTTTTTCTTTATTTTCTTTTGATAGCTCATTTTATTTTGATATTTCATTGATAGCTCATTTCAACTTGCAAGCAATCAAGCCTATTATTAGGCTGGGAATTATAGTGGTAGTGAATATTACCTTTTTATTTTTCTTTCAATGCAAATCCATTCATTTTTTACTACTTCCCAAAAACTCATTTAATAATTCCTTGTTGGTGTGTATTCCTGGCTAAACCTTGCCATTTTTATTCCAAATCCTAGCTAATTTCAACTTGCTATATGCTAAAAGATATGCATAAATTAAAATTTAGCAATGTAAACAACTTAATCACCAAATTTAAATCTAAATTTAGAACCATTACTTACCACCCTTCCAATCAAATTTTATGGCAACTACTAAATACTCGGCTAGCAAATCCAATTTGACAATTCTACACCATATTAATGGATCAAAAATGTCATGATCATACTATTCTACATTAAATTCACACGCCTCAATGTGCACATATCGTTTCTTTCAAATTTCCTAGGTGATGACATGTGCTACCTTACCAGATTCATTTTTCTTTCTACTTTACATACATGAGCACCTTCATGATTAATACAACTTAATTAAAAAAAAATGAAATGACTACCATTAATTTCAAAATCTTTAACTTGCTTGATTCACAATATTCGTACTAGCCGAATTTGAAGCAAATAGTCACCAATTGTGTGTAAAAATTAATTTGATTTAACATTTCACTCTGGAAAAACTCATCTAGTTGCCACCTTTCTTACAATTTCCAAGACTTCAATCTAGAAAACTATGTGCCACAACTTCCTCATGGTTTTCTATAAATTCTACACTTTTACTTTGTCTTCTTTTTATTTTTCATTTTTTGTTCTGCTAGTGCTAGCTTGCTTCTAGGTCATGGATACTCTAATTTTCCTGACCCGCTCCCACTGCCAAAATGTTTTTATGGGTCCTATCACTACTCAAAGGATTGAAAAGGTTTTCTTCATTTGAACTAATAGTTTCATTGTACCAAACTTGTGTTTAGTCCTTAGGGAACAATATGTGGAATCTAGAGCTTACTACCAGTTTTATTTTGACTTGGCTTCTCACTTTGTAGCATCGCTCATGGACATTGGGCTTCATGGTGAAGATGTTTTCTCAGCTACAAATATGATAGTGTGGCCTGAATATTTGGAGAATCTTGATACTGTTTTATCTATTGCACATCCGACCATTGGAATTCCTTTCCTGGATGATATTCCTCAGTTCCTGGAACATGGGGAAGTAGTTCCAGTTTGGTCATTCCTCACTCACCTCCATACTCCTGACTTTGAAGTTCACTAGGAAATTTCCTACATATGTTATTTAGCTTGGATGGATGAGGCATCCCAGATTGATTGAATGGCTACTCCTATATGTAACTCAACTCCCTCTTCTTTCTATTTTGATCCTATTTTACAACAATAATTTTGATACTTCTATGTATATACGCGATATACACATATGTTTATATATAATTTATCTTTTTCATACATTTTAAAGCATGTATTTATTGTGTATGGTTTTATCATTTTTCATTTCATAGCACACTATTACAAATGTTTGAATTAAGTCTCATGTGTATGATAAGTTAAACAAAATTTGCTAATGCAAAGGGCCAAATAGAAAAAGTAAAAAAAAAGTAAAAGAAAATGAAAATAAACCCTACAAAAGAAAACTAATCCTAACTAACCAAACTTTACCCTAACAAATTACAAACCATAATAAATCAATTTATTCTAATCTCAATAAATATTTCTATTATTGTTTTAGTATGGAATACAATAGGTTTGTCCTTGAATTCACTAGAATAAATTTCAAGTGTCCTCCTATAACAATGAATTTCTTTAAATTTTCTACATTTAACAAACATAAATTCAAAGGCATACTTACCAATAACTTGGCTCATATGTATGAAAATGACCTCATTAATGGTTGATCGTACACACCTTCTCTATTTTTTCAATACTCTACCTTCTTTTAGCCCTAGTTCATGGTTTTCCTCTTTACTATGTTCAGTTCAATGAACGGTTGTGTCCATTTCTTGATTTTCTTCTCTTCCAAATTATTTTGTGTCCTCAACCATGTCTTCAATTTGAAATTTTTTATACCAAGTGACATCACAATTTATATTGTTATTAGAGAGAGAAAAAATAAAAAACTTGATACTCTATATCTTGCATAAAATCAGGAAAAATTCCTTTTTTAGCTTGTGAATTTTTAGTTTGGAACAAAAAATATGCATCTCCTGCTCGATTTTCCTACTCCTTTTCACATACATTTTCCACATATGAAGCAAATGATGACTCATGGATGTCGTTTCCTCATTTTTGGTGCAATATTTTTGAATCTCAACATTCTTTCCTATCTTCTTGCAAAACCTCAAGATTTTCTTCATAACAATTGCATTTATCAAACAATTTTGATATATCAGTTGATTTTTTAACATTTTCAATTCCACTAGGGTTATACTCTCTTTCAAGATTCAACACATTTCTCATTAACATTCCCTTTCTTCTAGCAATTAATTTTTTTTCCATTAACGAAATCACCTTATACATAGCCAGACTTACCCTAGTTAAGAAAAAATCAAAATTGAGTTCACCGTTATCAGTTGTATCATGAATTCTACACTCGACAACTCTACCAAAGGTGAATAAAATTAAAGGATACAATCTTTGGTTAAGAATTTTCCATATTTTTTCAACCTCTATTTTTGAAATACCGGCTTGCATTAGAATTTTTCCTTATAAGCTACCTTTTAAACTTGGAACTAGTAAAGATTCATAAACAAAACACAGAGAGAAAGATATGAAGAGAAGTAAAATTCCCCCTTTCTAAGGCTAGTTCCTATTGATGATGATTCCACTCGCAACAACAGTGCAAATAAAATCCTCATAGGAAAACCATGAAGAAATTATCTTCTTGAAGGACTAAACCAGGGCAATCTAGGGTGTTTGTGTAATAGAAGAAGGTCAACTTAGCTTAATCCCAAGTCTTCGGTAGTCAAGTCTTGACCATACTAGGTTCACTTCAGGGTATGATGTGATATTGTTGTTAATCTCAAGGGGACTATGATTATCTTTGGTTTCAGTAAGAATCATTAGCATCAGATACAAGATTTTCAATTCGATCATAAAATAGTTTCATGAAATCAATAGATTTGCAATAATATTTCATGAAAATCAAATGATTTTGCTATCACTTAAGTATATTTATCTTTAAGAATTCAAAAATTTCATAGAAATGAAATATTTTCAATAAATATCCATTCATTCATCTATTTTTTGGATTTTTTTTTAAATTTAAACATCTAATCTAAAATAAAGTATCAAAATACTAAGAAAATAAAAAATTTCCCAGTTATTCTCCACGCATGCCCCAAGATTTAATCAAATCAAAGCAAACTACTTTATACTTCACCAGATTGCTTCACAGCTAGGCATAAAATAGTGCAAGCTTTGAAAGAAAAGGGTTTAGTTTGGACACCAAGTAGGTTTTGTATGCACCCTTAAATGACACAACACATAGTCTTATTTAGGTGAGCTAACAAACTAGCTACAAAATTACATGAGATAGGTAGCTATCAAATTGGTTTCGATATTGATTAAGATCTCTGTGCATACAATTTTTTAGACCAAAATGACTCAGAAAATAAGAAAAACGAACAAAACTTAGAGAAGTATTAGTTCTTCTGACATTAACAAATTATGAACTTAAATTAAAAAAAGGTATCCCCTAGCCTTTTATAGAAGTGAGACATAGGTAGGATAATGAAAGTAAATAAGAGGAAATCCAAGGGATGAATCACATCAACACACATGGAATGTGGTGACCGGTAAGATAATTTCAAATGAAGTCAACGAAGGTCAAGCTCTATTTGCACATTGAAGTCCTTTGGTTTTTTCATCATTTATTATTAGGGTTCCTTCTTGGAAGCAAATAAATCTGTCAAACTGAATGTAGGAAATTCCCATACATATAGAATAATCAAGTGGAATTTATGTTCCTACATTCAGGTTCAAACTGGGTTTGAACATTCCCAAAAATGAGTAATCCCCATAATGTTTACACTCTTTCATTAGATGCTTAAAATCCAGAGTCTCAGTTCCCTGGTACCCAGTGCTCAATTGCAACAAACTTTATTCCCACACAAGCTTCTAGAGTTTTTTGTTGAACTTGGTAACACCATTGGATATTTCTACAACTTTACTTTTCCTAACCATTTATACCCAAACTCTGCAACACAATCTTCTTCTCCTGCAATCACAAATTCCACCTATTAAATCCCTTTACAATTTTTTTTATAAAAGTATCATGTAAATACAACCATCATTCATTCATTTTCATATAAATTCATCATAAATAACACACTTTCAAGAAAATCATATATTCTTGCATAATTAACTTTTAAAATAAAATCGGTTACTAGACCATTAGACCTCTTAAATAACATTAAAATTTTAAAACTTTGCTTTGCATTGTTACCCAGTACCTAGTATTCAGCTTTACCCATTATTTTTTTGTACTTCAATTTTACCTAAACCTCCATATTTACTAGACCTTGATTCTCAAATTGGGACACTTTGCTTTACCCTTCCATTACCTTTTGCATTTCTAACATTCCTAGTTCTTGATACCTGATACCTAGAACATTTGAATTATGAAGTACTCTTTCAAAAAGATTTCTCTTTTCTTTTCTCTTCCAGTGACCTTTCCAAATAGCCATCACCTACCATAAGCATTAGTTTTCACTCGGGGTCCCCAAGTCTTACAGTCTTGGGGTGTGTTGTGAGACCACACAATAGTTACATTCTCATCATAGTCCTATATGTGGCGAAACAAAGGAAAATATAGGGGGAGTGATGAATGTGTTGGTTCACCATAAAGGCCTATTTCCCAAATTTCATTCAAGGAAATGAGATCCAAACAATGAAGTGACTATCAATTAAAAAGGTGAGTCAAATCAAGGTATGAATCAACAAATATCCTATCTATGAAAGGACGAGGGTATAAGCTAAATAACACTTTGGACAAAAAGATCAAAACCATCAAAAAAATAAATAAATGCAAGCTATGAAATGCTAATAAAAGATAGTAATCAAATATGACAAAAACAATAATCAAAAGGAAAATCTAGAAAGGGGAAAATGATGTGTACCTTTCACCAAAAGTCACCTTTTGAAGCTCACTAAGGACCCATTCTCCCTATGGAAAATGGGTATTGGCTAGGGTTCTTTGAAATATGTTTCTAGGTTCTCTTCTACTTTGTTTGCACTCCCAAATTCCTGATTCTCACTATCAGAGAACCGAAAATAAATTATGTAGAGGAGATTCCATGATATGAAAAATTTTCTTGCAACTTTGAAAATTTCTTCAATTTTTCTCTTTAAAGGATCTTCAACCTAAAATCTATAATCACACATCAAAGAGAGAAAAATGTTGTTTTGTGAGGGAATGGGGGTTTTCCTTGGTAAAACCCCATTTTGGTAATTAAACGTTGAAATTAAATAAAAAAGTATTAAGGAATGATGAATACAATACCATGTAACAATTCACCAAACCTTATTTGAACCTTGGATTACAATCTACAATTATCATGAAGTGGCCTCAATGGATATAGATCTTGACTATAAAACTTGATTTGAAACAATTCCTTTGAATGCTTGAATATATCTTGAACTCTACATCACCATATTAGCTCAAACAACATGCATGATGCAATAAATCTTTGAAATGACAATGGAATCTGATTACTGCAATAATCTTCAATAATTATGCCCTTGAATGCCTTGAAAATTCTCTTGAATGCTCTTGATAATGCTCTAGCTTGATCTCGTGAAGTCACATAAAATTTCTTAGTTGAAACATAGTGAAATGACCTCTTATTTATACATATCTTAAGATTAATTCTTGAAATTCAAATATCAAAAGCCGACATTGAATTATAGATTTGAAATCATTAAAATATCACCAAAAAATAAATTTGGATTTAGGTCCTAGGTGCAAGTGAGGACCCATTCACCCTATGGAAAATGGGTCCTAGGCCACTTGCCTAGGACAAACATTTCTCAAAGTTAAACCTTATGTTATGGTATTTATGAATGTCAGGTTTAATCCCTTAGAATATGTAATTAATCATGCTTGGATTTGAATTAAAGGGGACAATTAAAGAAAATTAACGTCAATCAATTAATTAATCCCTAGGTTAGTGTGAAAGTGTAAAGTTATGCCTTACAACACCAGAAATAAGGCACAATTAAGTCCATTTTAATTAAAAGGGCCCTAAAATTAATGTGAATATGTAAAAGGGTGATCCCACAAAACTAGTTTACAATTACATTGAGGAAGAAAAATTACAAAAATGCTCCCAAAACCAAAAAAATTGGGTTTTAAGGGGTTTTCTCAAACTAGGGGGTTTGAGCAAACCCCTTTTTCATGCTAGGTTTTCTTGAACCCCATATGGCATGGTTTTTAAAGAAAAAAAAGGAAAAATTGTAGAAAAAGGGGGGTCGAGTGAACTCCCCTTCAAGCAAACCCCCCTTCACTCAAAGGGGTCAAGGAGGGATTAGCTCAAAAGGGGGTTCACTTGAACCCCTTTTCTTCTCCCTTCTCCCTCTCTTTTCTTGGGTTGAGGGTGAAAATGGAGAAAACTTGATAGACCCAACTAGATGGTGGTAGTCCTTAAAATGAGCTATCAATTGAATATAATTTTAATATGTTTTGGATTTACTATGTTTTTTTTTTGGTTTGATTAAACATAGGTTTTTCACTAAAAATAAAGCTCTTTGTTTTGCCCATGTGGAAAAATAGAATATTATCAAAAAAATTCAAAAAATATCTATGCACTAGATAGTGATATCCCTAATCCAACAAAAAAAACTTGAATTTTGATACATGTAAAAAAAATTTATGTGTTAGCAAGTAAATCATGTCTAAGTTGTAACTAGTTTGGCTTAAAAACTTAATTAAGAAAAATATATTCAATGAAATGTAATGAAACCAATTTCATGCACTAGATATTGTAGTTATGAATCTAAATTCAAAAGAATTTGAATTTTATCCTTCATAGAAAAAAGTTATGTTTCAACAAGTACATGCCACTATTTAAAAATGGTGTTTACTATTAAAAACTAGTTTTTGAAGAAGATGGAAAAAGAAGTGCAATATGATTCCACAAATTTTGAAAAAATATATTTAGAATCTATAGAAAAAATGTCACAAATTAGTAGTTTGCATCATCTTCAATTTCCTCATGGTTTAGCCACTATAGGTGTCTAAAAGTGAAGATTTAGTTAAAAAAATTAATTCAATGTCCAATTTGGCCAAAAATTTACACTAGTATTGTGGGATCACCAAAAATAAATAGTAAAACACTAAATTAAGGAATTATTAAGCTCATTTATTTATTAATTATTCCCAAATTAAGTGTGGAAAAGGGATACCTTTTCCTACACTACATTTAGCCCCCACTTTTGTGCAAGGATGAGTGCAAGCGCAAACTCACACTAAAGTTGAAATTCAAGACACTTATGTATGAAACAATGAAAAACATATACAATCATACAACATTAATGACTAGAAAAATCAAGCTTAGATGGTCTGATCAACATGGAACACGTCTAAGCTTTTTATTTTGCATTCACTTTGAGGTAGTGGAACCTCAGGTAGTCCACTAGGTGAGTATCCCAAAAGGGTGGAAAATGAGAGAAACACATCTAAGCTTTCAATTTTGTGTTCACTCCAAGGTAGTGGAATCTCAGGCTTTCCACTAGATGAGTATCCCAAAAGGGTGGAAAATGAGAGAATCATATTTGGCTCCCATACCATATTAAAGATATCCTAACAACTTCAATAAGGTGTCACAAGGAAATGCTCCATAGGAAAGACAGGTGTGTTATTCTAGGTGGCCTTGAATTTAGAGTTTGAGCTTCATAGGGCTTAACAAGATGCATTATGCTAAACACCTATGAACAAGATAAGGCTCCATAGGAAAGCAAGGTGTGTTATGCTAGGTGGTCTTGAATTTAGAGTTCAAGCTTCATAAGGTTAAAAATTTGTGTTATGCTAACACTTATAAACATTAATTCTAGTAAAAAAAATTGTTCAAACAAATTTTGCTTAGTCCGTGTAATGTCTTCTTCTTAGGGGACATCATGCCTAATGTCTTCAAGAGAGGACAATTCAAGAGTAAAAGATTCACAACTTAGGGAATGCAATGTGTCGCATCACCAATAAGAGGAAAGTCGTACATTAAGAGATTTCACATCTTGGAGGACATCAAACCCACTGAAACCACCAAGAAATGGATGCATCACAAGAAAAAATAAAATTTCACCATGAAACATGAGAAATGTCAAAATATATTATTAATGTATTCCCCCACTTTAAAGTGGTTGCTAACACGAATGTTGTGAGAAATTTCTTTAAAGTAGAAAATGTTCAATCCTTGGACATAATAGCTTACTTGGAAATCCCTATGTCAAGTCATATGTTTTCAAAATGAAGCTACATCATGAAAAAGGAAGGAGGGATTGCCTCCGAAAATACATAAGGGATCTATTGATTTGGGGTTCATATATCTTTGCTACAATTTTGTTATAGAGCTTGAAAATGACATCACTCTCCAAATACTCATAGAGCTAGAAGAATGGCACAAAGAGAGTGAAAACAAAGAAAAATCATTTCGGGTCAACATGGAAGAGACCTAACTGTCTCGATGCCTTGTGTAATCCCCAAAAGGAAAGCACAAGAACAAGAAAAGATAAAATATTTATGACATAGAGAAGAATGTAGATACAAATAAAGGAATGCACAAAAAGAGAGATACACAAAAAAATAGAATGAGGTATCACATTATGCACACATAATAACATAAAGAAACATGAAAAAGAGAATAGAGAAAAATACTAGTAAGGCACATGTGAGTCAACTTGTAGTAGGTTGTTTGCATCCCAATCTTGATCAGTATATGAAAAAGGAAGAAAACTATCCAAAGTGACAACATCAAGTGCTAAACTAGGACATACACCAAGTTCAACACTCTTTCTAGGAGAATTGTCATTTTAGCTCATAGAAGAGGAGAACAATGAATTCAACTCATTATTCACTTGTTCATCAGTCTTTACTATAATAACCCTCCTAGTTGCTAGTTGGACTCATTAGTTATGCTTTGATTTGATACATTGATACTATGATGGTACTGTTTTGTGTGATTGGTTAGTTAGACATTTGATGATGCTGTTACTCCTTTTGTGGACATGATTATTTCATATGACATTGTGGTTGGTGATGTTAGTTGATTTTCATATTTATATTATGATGTAGTGATTTAATAGATTATGTCATGAGATGAATTGTTAGTTTAGAAATGTTGTTTTTATCAATCATATTATAATTGTTAGGATAGATGTGATGAAGGATAGTGTAGCATCACTCATTGCGAGTTCTCTGTTACGCTGCGATTCCTTCTCACAATACGATGCTTTGATTTATATATATATGCACATGTACATGACTTCGTTTGTATGCAGGAATTGCAGGCACATAGTCTCGATTCCACCTGCTTCGGCAGGACATGGCGAGCACAAATAACCCAACGGTATAAAGTTGAAACAGAGGTGACAATGAAGTTTTCCCATTCCATGATGTCAGACCACCTTATTGTATGGTATTGTATGTTCTGTAGCTGTCATGATTTGTGGTTGTGGTTGTGTTATGTTGTATATAATTAATGTTGGTATTTTATATGTTGTGGTGTTTGTAATTTAAAAATTATTGATTAAAATATTAGATTAAATTGTATTTAATATTTAAATGTTTATTCATTTGAAAAGTCATGTGTTTCATTAAATATTAAATGGTGTATTGTCAATGTATATAAATTTCTGGGTTGAAGATAATAATAAAATAATTAAATTTAAATTTTGTGCATGAGCAAGTAAGGCTAGCAAAATGGAGTTTTAAAAAAAAGAAAAGAAAATAATAAGGACAAATGGGAAATCATGTGGGGGCAGAAAATGCAATGCTGTTAATAGAAAATGTTGGTTGGGTTGCATGTAGGAGAGGAAAAAAATATAGGGAGGTTTTGGAAAAAGGAAGGGGATGCTTCTTTTACTGGAAATTGTTTGAGTGTCCTGCAATTTTATGTTTTTGAAAGAGGGAGATTGTGTTGATTAAGTTTTGGGGGGAGAATCTATCAAAAAGAAGAAGAAGCTGGAAAGGAAGGACTGAGGAAAGCTATTCGAAGGGCCAGGTGGAGCAAGAACTTCATCACATTTCCAACAAGCAGGAGTCCAGGTTCCAAAGAAAATCCCTTTTTCTTTATTGTTTAAAATTTCAGTAAAAAAAATCAAATTGTTTTGGGTTTTAAAAAAAATCTAGGTTTTCAAATAGAATAGGAAAAATCTGGGTTCAAGTAAATTTTAAAAAAATCTGGGTTTTCAAATAGAATAGGAAAAATATGGGTTCAAGTAAATTTTAGAAAATCTAGGTTTTCAAATAGAATAGGAAAAATCTGGGTTCAAGTAAATTTTAAAAACTGGTTTTCAAATAGATTAGGAAAACTGCTTTTTTGAACTAGGGTTTCAAATAGATTAGGAAAAAACTGGGTTTCAAATATATAAAAGAAAAATTTGGGGATAATCTGTAGTGTTCTTAAAATTCTGTTGTCCTAAAGAAATTTTATTCCTGCTCTGAAAATTTGTATATCTCTGTATATATTTACTGAAGAAAATTTTATTCTTCACTCAAAATTTTAATTTATTCATTGCCTATTTAGTGATATATATATATATATATATATATATATATATATATATATATATATATATATATATATATATCTATATATATTTTATATGAAATGTGATTTGCAGTTATATTTCTAGTTGAGTTATAGGTTCTGGAAACTATGATTTATTTTTCAAAAAATTGCTTCAAAGCCGAACTGTGTCGGTGTCCGTGCCTGCTAAGGACGGAGTTTACATTTTATAAATGAAAATTTTACAAAAAAATTATATACAAAAAAATATATAAAATTTTATATATTAAAAAATTTAAAAGGGCTGGGAGGGACGGACTGCCGCCCCCCTCCCCCTACCTGGCATGGGGGTTTAGACCACCGCATGGCAGTCCTAAAGACTACTGTGTGTAGTCCCTGCAGGGATTTCCGTGGGCAGTCCTTGCAAGGACTGCGACGGCAGCCTGGGGGGCTGTGTAGTTTGCTTTTATTTATTTATTTCAGTTTAAATTTAATTTATGAAAATATATATATATATGCGTTTAATTTTATATATATAAATATTTTATATATATAAATAGATGATAAATTATAATGCTTTCATTTACATATGTAAGGATTAGGTTTAAAAAGTAAATTGTTTCTCTTAATGGAAATATATTTGTCTTTGGAAATAGAATGTTAATGAATTTATTATAATAGGTTTAATGTATTATTTATATATATCAATAGTTCCTTGCTTATTACGAATTTAATAATTGATCATGAGAAAATTGTAGTGCTTCCCGTCTTAATTGCTTGAGTAAAGTTGATATGGTGTTTTGGGATCTTCAAATTATGAGTAGTTGCATTCTGTTGTTGTGTTGGCTGTAATGTCGATGTGGGAACCCGATTGTTGTTTTGAAAACCTTGTCTAGAGGCTTGTTTATTTTTGGATGCTATTCTCGTTTTGAATTTCTCTTTGGAGTTGACAACTTATGGTTCATGTTTGGAAGGGTTGAACGGTTGTTGAGACTTTTTGGTTCTGAGTTGTTGTGAGAGGGTTAATGCCTTGCTTGTTCTGGTTTTGGTATCATTCTTATTTGTTGAGGTTCAACCCTTGTCTTGTTTCAATTTTCTGTTAGGGGTCTTAGGGAGAGTGGCTCTTCGTGGGGGCCGACGCCTCGGTTAAGAGGAAGTGCACAAGAGAACCCACGTAAGAGTAGTTAAACAAGTGATAACCTAAAAATAGAATTAGGGGGATGGGTAGTAAAACATTCAAAGATAATAGAAATTGGATTCCTCGTCTATGCATTAGGGCTATCATAGACTAATGATAGATTGAGAAGGCCATGGTCGGTAAAGTCATAATCTCGTCTTCATGAGAGGTTATTGACTCCGCATGAGCTACCCTATGGTGCCAGCGCCTCAAGTAGGAGGAAGAGCTAGGAGATCCATAGATGGGTGCCGGTGCCTCAAGTTGGAGGAAGAGCCAGGAGATCCCATGAGAGTTGTGTGATGACACTCTCCACTAGACTTCTTGTTTGCCTTGTTGCTTTTGCCTTTGGAAATGTATTTTGGACTTTGGATGTTGTATCAGTTTCCTTAGCTTTGTACTCTTATTGTTGATTCAGATTTTGTGAAAGTGATTATGAGTTCACTTTGGTGACTTGTTATTGTCATTTCTTGATTTAGTTGTATTCTCTGAGTTTGTATATGAATTTGTACCTTGTTGTCATGGAGTCGGTTTGGAAATCTTGGTCGAGTTAACCTCATTATCGCCTCTGAGCACGGGGGGTGAGTTATCTATAATTCACATGGTTGGGTGGAACGTGCTCCGCACCCGTTGGGTTCCCCATCAGCATCTTTGGTTCGCAGCATTTCCCGCAGTTAGAGTTGTACTAGTGCTCACTATGCTATTCAAAATTCATTGTAAATTGTATCATCCCACTTGTTTGGGAAATTCATTGTAATTATTATATCAAAAGATTGTAATGTAACATTATAACAATGATGTAATAGTTAGGATTCTATGTAATTTTATTTGATGAGATTCATATGATTGTATTATGTGGTATCTTAATATACTTACTCATGGTTCTTGGATGTACATTTATTCATGGTTATTATATTATAATTGGTTGCATGGTTTATCATTATCTTTTAATTATGTTTGTGGTTGCAATGTAACCTCACGTGCCCCAGAGAACTAAGTGAGATGATGTGATGTAATATGTTATGTGATTATGATTAATGTATTGTAAGTTTAATTTAATTGTTTTTAAAAAAAATAAAAAAATTATTTGCCTTTTGAGTTCTTTGGGGTTTGCATGTCATGCGTTACAACTTGGTATCAAAGCCAGGTTTGCAAACGCTGGGGTCTCTGGGTAGTTAGGTCCATTAAGTAACCTCTCGTTTGAACTCTGGAGATTATTTGTACCTTTATCTTGTTGTGTAGAAATATGCCTCGAGGTAGAGGATGTGGCCAAGCAAGAGGCCGCGGTGCTGGTCATGGAGCAAACCGGCGAAGTCCCTCAATTCCCAGTTCTCATGGTTCTGAGCATGAGGAACAGCTGAGTCTTCACAATAATCCGTTAGGTGGTCAGAACCCAGGGAAGCCTGGATTAGACGGTTCCTTACAGCATATTCTTGGAGAAATTCTGGCTCATTTGGGACCCAGGCCAGAGGAGGAGCCACGGATTGAAAGAGAAAGAGAAAGGTCACCGAGGCGGAGGGAAATAACTTCTGATCAAGATGCAGTTTTAGCAGGCCATATGAGGGATTTTTTGAGAGCTCACCCACCGAAATTTGATGGTTCAGGAGGTGGACTAGAAGCTGAAACTTGGCTAATTGACTTAGATCGTTGCTTCGCCATGCACCCTTACGGTAGCAATACCAAGGCTCGGTGCGCAGTTATGCACTTGCGACGCTTCGCATCTACTTGGTGGCATCTTGAGGAACATAAATTGCACCTTGATATTAGTATGGTCACCTGGGAATTATTCTTGGATAGGTTCAGGGCTCGTTTCCTCTCAGACCATTGGAGGCAGCGCTGGGCTGACGAGTTTCATGATCTCAAGCAGTTTTCTATGTCAGTGGAATAGTATGAGCGACACTTCTATGAGTTGAAGCAGTATGCAGGGATTAGCCACGATGAAGGCATGTTGGTTCAACATTTTGTTTGGGGCCTTAATACCCGCATCAGTGGTGGGGTGCGAGTCTTCGAGCCGAAGATGATGGAAATGGCAGTTGAGAAGGCTCGTTTGGTGGAGGAGAATTTGGCCATGGCCTTGGGTGGCCACATTGGAGTGTAGATTGGTAGTGCACCTTCTCAGGGTTTTAGCACTCATGGGGGTTAGTCTTAGGGAGCAGGATCTTCCATAAATAGGTTTCAACCCTCGAAAGGGGGTCATCAGCAGCAGCAGTCAAAACAGAAGAACTTCCAATCTCCTTAGAGTGGTAATTCACAGTTTTGCAAGGATCAAAACAGGAAAAGAAACCAAGTTCGTCAGGAACGTTTTGCACAATCTGCACCTAGTATCTAGTCAGCACCGAGTCAAGGGAGCTTTCAGCAGTCAAATGCTCCATCAGGGGGCAGGGGTTTTGGCAGGGGTACTAGGTGTTACTCTTGTGGGCAGCAGGGGCACATTGCCAGATTGTGTCCTCAGAAGAGCACTTCAGGTTTTAATCAGAGGCCAGTTGGATCAAAGCCGACAGTAGGTGATGCAGGGAGGTCTCATCATGTATTTGCTGCAGTGGATAATCGGCAGGTAGACCACCAAAGCACCGTCATTGAGACTTCAGGTGTGTTACATGATTCTAGTATTTCTATACTTTTTGATTATGGTGCATCTGATTCCTTTATATCTCCTTTAGTGGTTGAGCGATGTGGACTAGTGGCAACTAGTCAAGGCGAGAAATGGAAAGTTGAATTGGCTTTAGGGTCAAAGCTTGTTGCAGAGAAGCTTGTGCAGGATTGTAGCTTGAGTATAGGGGCTTTGTCAACTAAAGTAAATCTCAGAATCCTACCACTTGGCTCATATGATGTCATCTTGGGCATGGACTGGTTGAGTGCACACCGTGCTATAATTGATTGCCACCGTAAAGTGGTGCGGTGCTTTGATGATTTTGGAAAGGAGGTGGAAATCATGGGTATTCAAAAACCCATTTCTTTGCGGATGATCTCTGCCATGCAGCTCAAAAGGTACTTTTGATAGGGTTGTCAACTCTTTGCTGTATCATTGAGTGACTTGGAGTCAGAGGATAGTCAAGGGGTGTCGTTGGAACAGTACCCTCTCCTTAAGGAGTTTTCTGATGTGTTTCCAGAAGAGATACTTGGTATGCCACCTAAGTGAGATATAGACTTCAGGATTGATCTGGTACCTGGAGCTAAGCCAATATCTCGAGCTCCATATCGAATGACAACACAGGAACTTTAGGAACTTCGTTTGCAGTTGGAAGAGTTGTTGGCTAAAGGCTTTATCCAACCAAGTGTTTCTCCTTGGGGAGCACCTATGATTTTTGTGAAGAAGAAGGATGGTTCTCTTCGCTTGTGTATTGACTACAAGCAGTTGAACAAGGTAACAGTGAAGAACCGATATCCACTACCCAGAATTGATGATCTTTTCGATCAGATAAAAGGGGCAAAGGTGTTCTCCAAGATTGATCTCAAATCAGGATATCATCAATTGAGGATTGCTGATCCAGAAATTCATAAAAAAACATTTCGTACTCGATATGGACATTACGAGTTCACTGTGGTGCCATTCAGGTTGACGAATGCACCTTCAGTCTTTATGAGCCTAATGAATGGAGTGTTCCAAACTTTCTTGGATAGATTTGTCCTTGTGTTTCTCGATGACATTCTGATTTATTCTAGGTCTATGGAGGAACATGAGGAACATCTAAGACAAGTGTTGCAGTGCTTAAGGAGTAATCAGTTGTTTTCCAATCTCAAGAAATGTGAATTCTATAAGACTGAAGTTCAGTATTTGGGCCATGTGATTTCTGGTGAGGGAATTTTGGTTGATCCTGCAAAGATCCAAGCTATTGTGGATTGGCCCGCACCCACAAATGTCTCAGAAATTTGTAGCTTCATGAGACTTGCAGGATACTATAGGCGTTTTGTCCAAGGGTTTTCTAGGTTGGCTCATCCTATCACCTCCTTGCAGAGGAAGGGAAAGAAGTTTCTTTGGTCCAAACAGTGTCAGTTGGCTTTCCAGACTCTGAAAGACAAGCTGATTAGTGCTCCAATCGTAGCAGTTCCTGATCCGTCAGGTGATTTTGTTGTGTGTACTGATGCTTCTTTGGAAGGCTTAGGGGCTATGTTAATGCAGGAGGGGCGAGTGATTACTTATGAATCATGAAAGCTTAAGGATCATGAACTCAATTACCCCACTCATGACTTGGAGTTAGCCACAGTTGTGCATGCCTTAGTAAGGTGGTGACACTTTCTCCTTGGTCATCAGTTCGAGTTGCATACAGATCATCGTAGTCTGTAATACATCTTTACACAGCCGTACCTGAATGCAAGGCAGAGAAGGTGGATGGAATTCTTGTGTGAATATGATTTTGAGGTGAAGTATATTTAGGGCAAGGAGAATGTGGTAGCAGATGCGCTGAGTAGACGCAAGCATGAGATTTCCGCTATGGCTCTTGAGGTTGATTTTAAAAGTCAGATCCTTGCAGCTCTTTCTTCAGATGATTGGTATCAAGTAGTGAAATCAGAAATAGAGTCGGGCAGAACTTTGGAAGGAAAATTTTCTAGTTACTCTATGGATTCAGATGGTGTTTTGCATTATGGAGGCCGAATGTATGTACCTCCTACAGAGGGTCTTCGTACCCTAATCTTGACCGAAGCTCATAGAGCTCCTTATTCGGCACACCCTGGAGTTAAGAAAATGTATGCTGATCTTTGCTCACTATATTTTTGGGTAGGGATAAAGCGTGACATTGCTGATTTTGTGGCTAGGTGTCTAGAATGTTAGAGAGATAAGGGTGAGCATCATCATCCGGCAGGTTTGTTGCAGCCTCATCTTGTTCTAGAGTGGAAGTGGGACATTATTTCTATGGATTTCATTGTTGGGTTGCCTATGTCTTCCAGGCGACATGATGCTATCATGGTCACGGTTGACAGGTTGACCAAGGTAGCCCATTTCTCTCTCATTCGATCTTCCTATACTGCTTCTATGGTGGCTAGGGTGTTCATGGAAGATATTGTTTGATTACATGGGATACTGTGCAAGATTATTTCTGATAGAGATCCGGTATTCACATCTGCGTTATGGACATCTTTGCAGCAGTCCTTAGGGACTAAGTTGAATTTTAGTTTTGCCTACCATCCTGAGACAGATGGTCAGACTGAGAGAGTTAATCAGGTGCTTGAGGATATGCTTCGCATGTATGTCATGGACCAACAATCTTGTTGGGAAGATTATCTGCATTTGGTTGAGTTTGCCTATAACAATGGTTATCATAGTTCGATTGGCATGGCTCCATTTTAGGCTTTATATGGTCGTCCTTGTCATACCCCTTTGAGCTGGGATCGATTGGAGGACAGGGTTCTTCTTGGACCTGAGATGCTTCGTGATATGGAGTAGCAGGTAGCTCGCATCCGAGAGCATCTTGTAGTGGCTTAGGACAGGTAGAAGAAGTTTGCTAATGCACACAGAGTTGATCGGCAATTTGCTGTAGGTGATCGAGTGTTTCTTCAAGTTCATCCTCGGAAGAGCCCTATTCGTTATGGAAAGGGTTCTAAGCTTGCACCTCGTTTTTTGGGTCCGTTCGAGGTGTTAGAGCGTATTGGACTTGTTGCCTATCGCCTAGCCTTGCCACCCAGTCTGTCGCGGATTCATGATGTGTTTCATGTTTCTGTTCTTAGGCCTTATTTTCCTAATGTTACTCATGTACTTGATTGGAATGCTCTACAGATCGAGGATGGGTAGCTAACTCTAGAGCCCGTGGCCATGGTGCAGCACAGGAGACTCATTCTCAGAGCCAGGGATATTGAGTAGGTGAGGGTCCAGTAGGACCCCAATGATGAGACTTCAGCGACATGGGAGGATGCTTCCCGTATCAGAGAATCCTACCCTTTTTTTCTGGCTTACAGGAGTAAGCCGTATTTAAGGGGGGGAAGATGTAATAACCCTCCTAGTTGCTAGTTGGACTCATTAGTTATGCTTTGATTTGACACATTGAAACTATGATGGTACTATTTTGTGTGATTGGTTAGTTAGACATTTGATGATGTTGTTACTCCTTTTGTGGACATGATTATTTCATATGACATTATGGTTGGTGATGTTAGTTGATTTTCATATTTATATTATGATGTAGTGATTTAATAGATTATGTCATGAGATGAATTGTTAGTTTAGAAATGTTGTTTTTATCAATCATATTATAATTGTTAGGATAGATGTGATGAAGGATAGTGTAGCATCACTCATTGCGAGTGCTCTGTTACACTGTGATTCCTTCTCACAATACTATGCTTTGATTTATATATATATGCACATGTACACGGCTTTGTTTGTATGCAAGAATTGCAGGTACATAGTCTCAATTCCACCTGCTTCGGCAGGATAGGGCGAGCACAAATAACCCAATGGTATAAAGTTGAAACAGAGGTGACAATGAATTTTTCCCATTCCATGATGTCAGACCGCCTTGTTGTATGGTATTGTATGTTCTGTAGCTATCATGATTTGTGGTTGTGGTTGTGTTATGTTGTATATAATTAATGTTGGTATTTTATATGTTGTGGTGTTTGTAATTTAAAAATTATTGATTAAAATATTAGATTAAATTGTATTTAATATTTAAATGTTTTTTCATTTGAAAAGTCATGTGTTTCATTAAATATTAAATGGTGTATTGTCAATGTATATAAATTTCTGGGTTGAAGATAATAATAAATTAATTAAATTTAAATTTTGTGCATGAGCAAGTAAGGCTAGCAAAATGGAGTTTTAAAAAAAATAAAATAAAATAATGACAAATGGGAAATCATGTGGGGGCAGAAAATGCAATGCTGTTAATAGAAAATGTTGGTTGGGTTGCATGTAGGAGAGGAAAAAAATATAGGGAGGTTTTGGAAAAAGGAAGGGGATGCTTCTTTTGCTGGAAATTGTTTGAGTGTTCTGCAATTTTATGTTTTTGAAAGAGGGAGATTGTGCTGATTAAGTTTTGGGGGGAGAATCTATCAAAAAGAAGAAGAAGTTGGAAAGGATGGACTAAGGAAAGCTATTCGAAGGGCCAGGTGGAGCAAGAACTTCATCACATTTCCAACAAGCAGGAGTCCAGGTTCCAAAGAAAATCCCTTTTTCTTTATTGTTTAAAATTTTAGTAAAAAAAATCATATTGTTTTGGGTTTTAAAAAAAATATGGGTTTTCAAATAGAATAGGAAAAATCTGGGTTCAAGTAAATTTTAAAAAAATCTGGGTTTTCAAATAGAATAGGAAAAATATGGGTTCAAGTAAATTTTAGAAAATCTAGGTTTTCAAATAGAATAGGAAAAATCTGGGTTCAAGTAAATTTTAAAAAAATCTAGGTTTTCAAATAGATTAGGAAATAACTGGGTTTCAAATATATAAAAGAAAAATTTGGGGAAAATCTATTATGTTCTTAAAATTATGTTGTCCTGAAGAAATTTTATTCCTGCTCTGAAAATTTGTATATCTCTGTATATATTTACTGAAGAAAATTTTATTCCTTCACTAAAAATTTTAATTTATTCATTGCCCTATTTAGTGATATATATATATATATATCTATATATATTTTATATGAAATGTGATTTGCAGTTATATTTCCAGTTGAGTTATAGGTTCTGGAAACTATGATTTTTTTAAAAAAAATTGCTTCAGAGCCAAACTGTGTCGGCGTCAGTGCCTACTAAGGACGAAGTTTACATTTTATAAAATGAAAATTTTACAAAAAAATTATATACAAAAAAAATAATATACAAAAAAAAATATATATAAAATTTTGTATATTAAAAAAATTTAAAAGGGTTGGGAGGGACAGACTGGCCACCCCCCCGTACCCTGGCGCGGGGGTTTAGACCGCCGCATGGTAGTCCTAAAGACTGCTGTGCGCAGTCCCTGCAGGGACTGCCGTGGGCAGTCCTTGCAAGGACTGCGATGGCAGCCTGGGGGGCTGTGTAGTTTGCTTTTATTTATTTATTTTGGGTTTAAATTTAAATAACAAAAAAATAAAACATTTACATAATCTGCTTTATTTATTTATTTATTTTAGTTTAAATTTAATTTATGAAAATAAAATAAAATATATATATATGCGTTTAATTTTATATATAAAAATATTTTATATATATAAATATTTTATATATATAAATAGATGATAAATTATAATGCTTTCATTTACATATGTAAGGATTAGGTTTAAAAAGTAAATTGTTTCTCTTAATGGAAATATATTTGTCTTTGGAAATAGAATGTTAATGAATTTATTATAATAGGTTTAATGTATTATTTATATATATCAATAGTTCCTTGCTTATTACGAATTTAATAATTGATCATGAGAAAATTGTAGTGCTTCCCATCTTAATTGCTTGAGTAAAGTTGATATGGTGTTTTGGGATCTTCAAATTATGAGTAGTTGCATTATGTTGTTGTGTTGGCTGTAATGTCGATGTGGGAACCCGATTGTTGTTTTGAAAACCTTGTCCAGAGGCTTGTTTATTTTTGGATGCTATTCTTGTTTTGAATTTCTCTTTGGAGTTGAAAACTTATGGTTCATGTTTGGAAGGGTTGAACAGTTGTTGAGACTTTTTGGTTCTGAGTTGTTGCGAGAGGGTTAATGCCTCGCTTGTTCTAGTTTTGGTATCATGCTTATTTGTTGAGGTTCAACCCTTGTCTTGTTTCAATTTTCTGTTAGGGGTCTTAGGGAGAGTGGCTCTTCATGGGGGCCGGCGCCTCAGTTAAGAGGAAGTGCACAGGAGAACCCATGTAAGAGTAGTTAAACAAGTGATAACCTAAAAATAGAATTAGGGGGATGGGTAGTAAAACATTCAAAGATAATAGAAATTGGATTCCTCGTCTATGCATTAGGGCTATCATAGACTAATGATAGATTGAGAAGGCCGTGGTCGGAAAAGTCATAATCTCATCTTCATGAGAGGTTATTGACTCCGCACAAGCTACCCTATGGTGTCGGCGCCTCAAGTAGGAGGAAGAGCCAGGAGATCCATAGATGGGTGTCGGTGCCTCAAGTTGGAGGAAGAGCCAGGAGATCCCATGAGAGCTGTGCGATGACACTCTCCACTAGACTTCTTGTTTGCCTTGTTGCTTTTGCCTCTGGAAATGTATTTTGGACTTTGGATGTTGTATCAGTTTCCTTAGCTTTGTACTCTTATTTTTGATTCAGATTTTGTGAAAGTGATTATGAGTTCACTTTGGTGACTTGTTATTGTCATTGCTTGATTTAGTTGTATTCTCTGAGTTTGTATTTGAATTTGTATCTTGTTGTCATGGAGTCAGTTTGGAAATTTTGGTCGAGTTAACCTCATTGTCGCCTCTGAGCATGGGGGGTGAGTTATCTATAATTCACATGGTTGGGTGGAACGTGCTCCGTACCCGTTGGGTTCTCCATCAGCATCTTTTGTTCACAGCATTTCCCGTAGTTGGAGTTGTACCAGTGCTCACTATGCTATTCAAAATTCATTGTAAATTGTATCATCCCACTTGTTTGGGAAATTCATTGTAATTATTATATCAAAAGATTGTAATGTAACATTATAACAATGATGTAATAGTTAGGATTCTATGTAATTTTATTTGATGAGATTCATATGATTGTATTATGTGGTATCTTAATATACTTGCTCATGGTTCTTGGATGTACATTTATTCATGGTTATTATATTATAATTGGTTGCATGGTTTATCATTATCTTTTAATTCCATTTGTGGTTGCAATGTAACCTCGCGTGTCCCAGAGAACTAAGTGAGATGATGTGATGTAATATGTTATGTGATTATGATTAATGTATTTTAAGTTTAATAATTTAATTGTTTTAAAAAAAATTAAAAAAATAATTTGCCTTTTGAGTTCTCTGGGGTTTGCACGTCGGGCATTACATATACAGTTTCAATATCATCTAAATTAATCACCACAAGGGGGTTGAATGATAATGTCTATGGAAGGTTCTTATTTATGTTGTGGTGAAGGTATAGAATTATCATGCATTGCTTCAAGAAAGTTCAAATTTTTATTTTTTATGTTGCTCTTTTCTTCTTTAGTTAGTTACATATGATAAATTGCACAACGTTTATGCCTATGATCTCTAGCATTTTGATTACTTCTCATTCTATTTTCAATTTTTGATACATTTAGGAATGGGTTTGTCAACCATAGGTTTCATTTCTTCCCTTAGGGGAGGAACAAAAGGAACCATAGGAGGTTGTTCAACCACTTTATCTTTATCTTTGTAAACTTGTTTGATTTTAGGAGGCACAATAGGATTGTTTTTATTGTCTCGTGGTCTCTTATAGGAAATGGTAAGAGGATTTTTTATAGGCTACTCTTGGATATTTGGAAGGGATTTTGGTTCAATCATGGTTTCGTCAAGGATGGGTGGCTCAATCATGGGTTGAGACATATTTCATAGGGATAATTATGTTATGCACTTTTCTTCAAACTTTTGGTATGCTTTAAAAAGTAAGTCCTCATAGGGTTTAACAGGTTCAATAGGCTTGGCCCAAAAGAAATCCACTAAAAAGTTCCCACATGAAGACACATGATTAAAGCCACTATGATGCATTGTAAATATTTCATTTCCAAAGGGTAATTTTAAACATTTATGCACAACTGATGGGATGGAATTCATGGAGTGAAGCCATGGATAGCCTAACTTCACATGAAATTGGTCTAACAATGGGATTATGATGAATGGGACATTTAATGTTTTCATTTTGACCTTAAGAGGGAGATTTACAAAGCCAATCGTAGGCCAAGAAAAACCATTATGCATTTTGATCCATGATTTTAGTCTTTTATATGTATCTTAATAAATTTCATGCAAAAATAAGAATTCTTTAGTGATCACATTATCTACATAGATGCGATCAATTAATATCCCATTAGTAGGCTTGTCATTGATTCTTCTAGCTATGTAAAGAAGACCATCAAGTGCATGTTTGATTATATCTTTTTGTGAGAAAGAAATATCAAGAGGCATTTTGGTTTGGCCCTCATGAGGTTTAGCTTCAATAAATTTTATCATAGCATGTATGTTATAATTCTCTTTATGGTTTAAGTTCTCATTGAGGAAACTTAGGCTACAAAAAAATTTCATTTTGTGTTCAATTTTAAGAATTTTCCTTAGATTTTGTAAAGTAGGAATGATACTAGTGTCCATGTTCTCAATTTGCACAAGGTCTTGTTACTTTTCTAGGCCTTCATCCATTTTTATAACACTTTATTGTCAGATATGAACAACATCATGCACATTGGTTTAAGTAAGGAAGTCATTAGAAACGAAGTATTTCAGATATGATCCATAGAGGGTTGATTATCAACATTATTAGAAAGAAAGTTAAAAGATCTAAGATCCATGGTGAATGGTGTATCATGGGATGAAATCAGTTTTGAACTACTTCTCACAATAGTATTGCTAATAGGACATCAAGTTGTAATGATCATACAAGTTCTACAAAATTAATGTCAACCTAAAATGGAAAGAGGGTAAAATGTAATGCAATGACCTATAATGTAATATGTAAAGGAAAATTTCAGATTCTAAACAAGGTAATTTTTGAATGACACTATGAAAAAATGTGAAAATAATGTTTTGTAAATTCAATTTTGAAATCACACAATGCACTAATTTTATCAAATTAATCTAAACATGCCTAAATTGAAGAAACATAAATTTTGTAAACAAAAACAAAAATCTGATAACAACAAATGGGAATGTAGAAATGAATGTTTTAATTCCCAAAAAATTAGAATATGACCCTAATCAGGAATTCATTCGCCCTAGGGTGAATGGTTCCTAGGTGAGGGTTTTGAAACAAGTTTTTATATATTTATGAGTTAATGTCACTATGTTATAGATTATGATATGAAATAAGAAGTTACAATTTGATTTTTCTGTGAAATGAGGATTGAATGCAAATGAAAAATGCAACAAAATGACAACCTAGAACACCTAATTTGATATGATTTTTTTTTTTTAAATTTTAAATACAAATGATTATGATGTAATGCTAGTAAATTATATGCAAGATGACTGATTTTTTTGTATTTTTCAGATTTAAAGAATGAAAAAATGAAATCCTTAAATCCTTAAATGAAATGCAAAGTTAAATGAAAAGTAGAACCATAAATGAGACTAAATTTCATGCAAAGAGATGCAAATGAATGCAAGATCTAAATCTAGGGTGAAAGTGGACTCCAAAATTAGAAAATGCAATGATAAAACTCAAGTTCACCAAAATGAAACAAAAAAAAATATAGGGGGATGATGAATGTGTTGGTTCACCATAAAGACCTATTTCCCTAAATCCATTCAAGAAAATGATATCCAAACAATGAACTAACTATCAACCCAAAAGGTGAGTCAAATCAAGGTATGAATCAAAAAAATTCCTATCTATTCAAGGATTGGGGTATAAGCTAAATAGCACTTTAGAGAGAAAGATCGAAACCATTAAAAAAAATCCAAAATGTAAGCTATGAAATGCTAATAAAAGACGATAATCAAATATAATAGAAATAGTAATCAAAAGGAAGATTTGGAAAGGGGAAAAGGATGTGTACCTTTCACCAAAAGTCACCATTTGAATCTCACTAAGGACTCATTCATCCCATGGTGAATGGGTCCTTGCTAAGGTTTTCTAAAATATGTTTATGGGTTCTCTTCTACTATGTTTACAGTCCCAAATTCCCAATTCTCATTGTCGAAGAGCTAGAAATAAATTATATAGATGAGTTTCCATGATATGACAACTTTTTTTGTTATTTTGAAAACTTTGCAACTTTCTTCAATTTCTCTCTTCAAAGTATCTTCAACCTAAAATCTATAATCACATATCAAAGAGAGAAAAATATTGTTTTGTTAGGGAATGGGGGTTTTCCTTGGTCAAACCTTGTTTTGGTAGTTAAACATTGAAATGAAATAGAAAAGCATGAAGGAATGATGAATTAAAACACTATGTAACAACTCACCAAACCTTATCTGAACCTTGGATTAAAAATATGTAATTAGCATGAAGTAGCCTCAATGGATCTAAATCTTGATCATGAAACTTGATTTAAAAAAATTCCTTTGAATGATTGAATAGATATTGAACTCTACATCACCATATTAGCTCAAACAACATGCACGATGCAATAAATCTTTGACATAAAAATGGGATCTTGATTTCTACAATAATATTCAATAATTCCTCCCTTGAATTCCTTGAAAATTCTCTTGAATGCTCTTTATAATGCTCTATCTTTATCTCATGAAGTCACATAAAAGCTCTAGGTTGAAACACAGTGAAATGACCTCTTATTTATGTACATGTCTTAAGATTGTTTCTGAAAATTCAAATATCACAAGCTGACAATGAATATAGATTTGAAATCATTAAATACCACCAAAAACATAATTTAAATTTGGGTCCTAGGTGCAAGTGAGGACCCATTCACCCTATGGAAAATGGGTCCTAGGCAACTTGCCTAGGACACACATTGCTCAATGTTAAACCTTATCTTATGGAATTTATGAATGTTGGGTTTTATCCCTCAAAATTTGCAATTAATCAGGCTTTTATTTGAATTAAAGGAGCCAATTAAGGAAAATTAACCTAAATCAATTAATAAATCCCTAGGTTAGTGTGAAAGTGTAAAGGGACACCTTACAACACCAAAAATAAGGCACAATTTAGTCCAATTTAATTAAAAGGGCCTTAAGCTTAATGTGAATATGTACAATACATATTACAACACTAAATTCAGGCATCATTAAGCTCATTTATTTATTAAGTATTCCCAATATGAAAAAGGGATACTTTTTCCTACACTACATGTGGATAATTGTTATTTATTAGCAATGGTAAGAGTATGATTTCAGATTTGAAATCTTAGTTGTTAGCACAACTTGAGATGAAGGATCTAGGTTCAACAAGGTATATTATGGGGATAGAGATCAAAAGAGACAAAATTAATAGTAATATTTGGTTAAGCCAAAGCAAGTATGTGAACTCTATGTTGGAGAGATTCAATGTGACAACTTATAGACAATTAGTAGTTCTTATAATGCAAGGGATGAAGATTTTTATGGAGTATCCAAAATTTCCTACCAAGATAGAGGACATGACTAGAGTACTATATGTGAGTGTTGTTGGTAGCTTGATGTATGCTATGGTATGTACCAAGCCAAAAATTTCCCAAGTAGTGGTATTCCTTAGTCAGTTTATGGTTAATTCTAGATGGGTGCACTAGGATGTGGTAAAGAGAGTGTTCAAATATTTGTGAGGAACTTATAAGTATGCCCTATGTTTTCATCATTATCCTACTAGATCTCAGCATTTAGTGAGCATTCATGGATATGTGGATTCTAATTTGGTAGGTGACATTGAAAGCAGAAGATCCACCATTGAATATATTTTCTTGATGTTTGGTGGTCCTATAAGTTGGATAAGTAAGCAAGAGATTATAGCTGCTTTGTCCACTGCAAAAACCATAGTGCATGGTAGATAGAAATGCTTGCAAAGAATCCATTTAGTTTAAGTGGTTGTGTTATGATTATTTTTTTGATGTAGGAAAAGGTATTACCTAATTTGAAAACTAGAGTGTTATTTGTCTAGCAAAGAATCCTACTTTCCATGCCAAAACAAAGCACACTGATTTATAATTTCACTTTGTTTGTGATATGGTGGAATATGGAAAGGTGAAGTTGGAAAATATTGATACTTTGGTGAATTTTATACATGAATTGATGAAGCCAGTGAGCATAAAAAAGTTTAGATGGTGTGCTTGTTTTATGAGCCTCATGGCCTAAGTAGTGATACAATGACTTCTGTAAGGTCTTTGACAAGTGGGAGAATATTGGGATTAAGGTATCTCAACCTTATGGAGTCCTAAGATTATTTAATTAATTAAATTAGTCCCTTTACTACAAAATTTATTAATTAAATCCTAAGTGATATGTTTCTAGGTTGTGTAGACACCAAAATTTGGTCTAAAGCCTGCGACTTCAATATTCTTCATAATTCCTATTCTTCTATTGATTAAATAATCTTAATTATTTAATTAATTTACCTTAACATTAATTCTTCTATTGATTAAATAATTTTAATTATTTAATTAATTGATCTTAACATTAATTTTTCTATTGATTAAATAATCTTAATTATTTAATTAATTCATCTTAACATTAATTCTTCTATTGATTAAATAATATTAATTATTTAATTAATTCATCTTCTATTAATTCTTCTATTAATTAAATAATCTTAATTATTTAATTAATTCACACTTTTCTTTATTCTATCTGATTAATTAAATAAACTTTTTTTATTTAATTATGTTACTAATTAACCTTATTCTTCTTGTCAAATTAAATAAATTCTTTATTTATTTAATTATTCATTTAAATCCCTTCATCACTTAATTAAAAAAATATTATTTATTTAATTATTCTTCAAATATCAAATCTTGAATTAAATGAATTATTTAATTCATTAATTCTATTTTAATGCAGGGTAAGTGCACCAAGATGGTCGCACTTTTGTGGCCAAACAAGAAAAAAACAAGCCATAACACGTTCGCGTTATTTCTTTTCAAAAAAAAGGGGCGAATCCAGTTTTAAAAAGGCGTGAATCCAGTTTTAGTGCAATTAATAACGCGTTCTTGTTATAATGTGAGCGTGTTATTTAATCCTAAACGGACATATCTCTACTGGTTAATAATGTGCTCGTGTTATGATAAATTTGGATTTTTTAAGCTTTAGATGGTACATTTATAGGGTAGAGGACTAAGGATACTAGGGAGAGAGCTAGATGTATTGAGTGAGAGAGAGGGAGATACTTCAGACAGAGAGGAAGGGAGTGAGAGAGAGATACCCTCTCTCACCCTCTCCCACCCTCTCCCATCCTCTCCTGCTCTCTCCCACCTTATCCTACACTTTGCAACCCTCTCCAACCTTCCCAACTCTCTCCCACAATCTCCACCATATCCCACCCTCTCCTAACCTTTCTAACACCTTCTTCTACAATCTTCCACCCTCTCCCACTATCTCCCACTCTCTAACACTCTCTC
>VDFB02128792.1:0-40197 GCA_007258455.2 Sequoia sempervirens
TAGTTTTCTCAAACATTTATCTAGGTTGAGAAAAATCTTGGCCTTTATCTACCATTTTTATTCTACAACATACATTTTATATATTCTATCTTTCCTAATGGTAGGGAAAATAAAGTTTGGATATTTTTTAGGGAAAAGGAAAGTGTCCAATTACATCTACTTCCACATGTGATAATATATTGAATGAAAAGGACATCTATATTTTTTAAATATAGTTCATTTTATATTCATACTAGAGGTTCAAATTTTGACCCTACTTCATTTTTCCCTACTTCTTCATCTCCAAGCCTTGAGTCACTTAATGCCCATAAATTCTTGAAAAAAAGTTTGAAAGGCTCTAATTTCATTATTGGTTTAGTGACAAGGTATTTGAATGTAAAGGCTTATGAGTTTCCTATGATGGATGTCAAGCATTCCATCCCCCATTTTCAGACCCCCGTGCATTTCTAGAAAGTTCCAGGTTCTCCACTAATTGACCCTATTAAACTTTGAATCACCTATTTGAAATTGTAGTAATGGAAGAAAGTATCCATTTTTCCTTAGTTTGGGAATAATTGATAATAATTGAGCTTAATGTTGCCTTGATTTAGTGTTGTAATGTGTTTTACACATTCACATTAAGTTTAGGGTCCCTTTCTAAACTAAATGGACTTAATTGTGCCTTATTTAGGGTGTTATAAAGTGTATCTTTACACTTTCACACTAATCTATGGATTTATTAATTAATTGAGCTCAATTTTCCTTAATTGGCCCCTTTAATTCAAATCCAAGCCTAATTAAATACAAATTCTAAGGGATAAAACCTAAAATTCATAAATTCCATTACACAACACTTAATTTGAGAAGGTGTGTCTTAGGTCCTGACTAGGTCGTAGGGCCCTATTTTTACATGATCTCTCACATTTCTTGAAGTGTGTCATAGGTGAATGACCTAGGACCAATTCGCCACATGGCGAATGGGTTCTCACTTAGACCTAGGACCCCTCCTTGAAATGTCTTTTTGGTGGTATTTTAATGATTTCAAATCCATGAATTCATGTTGTCTTTTGTTATTTGAATTTCAAGAATTAATAATAAGATATGTATAAATACAAGGCTATTTCACTTAGTTTCACCTAGAATTTTTATGAGCAAGTCCTAATAGTAAGTTTATGAGATCAAGAGAATTTATAAGGCATTCAAGGCCTGATTTATTGCACCAATCAAGATCCATTTCATCATGCCAATGATTTAGTGCATCATGCATGTTGTCAAGCTAATATGTTGATCTGTCATTCAAGGTCAATCAAGCATATTCAAGGCATTTTTTTACACCAATTTGGTGATCAAGATCTACATTCATTAAGGCTAGTTCATGCTAGTTTGTAGATCTACAATCCAAGGTTTCAATTGAGTTTGGTGAGTTGTGACATTGTATTTTTTTCATTCATCATTCCTTTCTTGCATTGTTTCATTTCAAGGTTGAATTACCAAAACTAGGTTTGACCAAGGAAAACCCTTATTCCCTAACAAAACAATATTTTTCTCTCCTTTGATGTGTGATTGCAAGTTTTAAATAGAAGATCATTTAGAGAGAAAAATTGCATAAGTTGTCAAAATTTTCAAAGTTGCAAAGAAAATTATCAAATCATGAAAACTAAGCTACATGATTTATTTTTGGCTTTTTGATAGTACCCTACTAGAATCCAAGAGTGTAGATTGAGAGAAACAAAACCTAGAAATTGATTTTATAGAGCCCTAGCTAGGACCCATTCGCCATGTGGTGAATGATCTTCCTTAGTGAGGCTAAGAAAGCATTTTTTGCAACAAGTACACAACATTTGACCCTCTTAAAACTTGCCATTTTACTGGTATTTGGGCTAGATGTTATTTTTGTTACTCATTTACACATTATAGCACACATATTAAATGAAATAGAGTGAAATTTTTTTCATCATTTTATTCCATTTTGATGAACATATTTTTCTATGTTTCAATATGGTAAACCTGACATTGTACATCAAAATTTTGAAAATTGGAGTCCATTAAAACCTTAGATCTAGAATTTTTATTAGTTTTCATTACATTGCATTAGTTTGCATTTCATCTAGGGTTGTCAAAATTACATTAGTTTTCATTGTATATAAGGTTTAATTTTGCATTTTTGCATTGTTTAAATTTGAAAAATTCAAATATTTGTATGCTTATTACATTAATTTTGCATAGTGTTTGCATATTAGTGTACTTTTAATTATTCACATTCAAAAATTGCATCAAAATTGCATTTAAAAAAGTGTCATATAGTTCATCTTTTTTCCTTTAGTGTATTTCCATTTCAAGGTATCAAATTCTAAAAAATTATGGGACAAAAGTTATAGTTTGAAACCTAAAATAGAAAACACATCTAATCACTTTGAAGTTACATTTTTCAAATTTAAAAACTCCTATGGAAGGACCCATTCAACATAGGGTGAATGATTCCCTGTTAGGGTTACAAAGGCAACAAGTTTTCATAGTTCCTAAGGTTCAATATCAGACTCAGAGTTTCCCGAAAAAGCATACCAGGATCCATTCACCACTGGGAGAATGAGTCCTTGTAGGCCTACAAAAACTAACTTTTATAAGCTTTCTTGTGATTTTCTACACTTCCTAGGCTTGCTGGTAACCTATAGTATTAGCTTGGAAATTTTTAGGAATTTTTGTTTTATGCATCTCGGTCAAAATCATCCATTAGTGTAGTCAATTTTGAATCATTCCAAAATCATTTCAGTAGCAAAAATCATGAGATCTAATTTTTTTTACATTTTTGAAAATTTTCACTTTTACATATACAATGTTTATATTCATGAAAATTTGCATAAGTATGATAAAAAGTACTTTTCATTTTTGGATATACATTGTTTATGTCCTTGAAGCATTGTATAAGATGGATAAAAGTGCTTTTCATTTTTGAGAGCACAATGTTAATATCTTACCTACCTAAGTATGCTAAGAAAAATTCCATCCCTCCTACTTGTGAGAATGCTTTAGTGAGAGAGGGGTATGTGTAGGATCATGATGGGCCAAAAAGTGGTGATATGATGGGTATTTGTACAGTATGTGGCTGACGGCTTTTTTTTAACCCCAAATTGATTAAATGAAAGGGGTTTTTAAAGGAGATTATCAACTTTCCAACAATATAAATTATGCTTTATTTTGAATTTAATAAATAATTATTATTTATTTTCTATTTGAATTATGACTAAAGTCCTGATTGATAAGCTGATTAAAAAACATCTATAGCTTTCAAACTGTATCACATTTTTTGAATCCAAAACATGCATCACATTCTATGCTTTGTATACGAGAGGATTAAAAAAATGAATTTCATGAAGTTTTGACCAAGTTAAGGTGGTCAAACATACGAGTTTTTATATCAAAAGTTGTAATAAAAAATTAATAATTAATTATTTACTTGGAAAAAAATTACAAAAAAATATGCATCACATCAGAACATGAGTCCTCTACTTATATCTAAAATCTTATAAAAAAATATTATCATTTTATTGTGGTTAGGGTGTCAGACAGATACCTACTTTTTATTTTTTCCCTGAAATTTAAGTACTACTGCATTGAACTTTCAAATTTTCACCAAATAGATTTAAAAAAAAAAAAAACCTACTAGTTTAGAAACTACATTCAATTTGCTATAGATTATATTCTTACATATTTTGAAATAATATAGATAACTTATTCAAATTTTTATGTCAAGTTTCCTAACTCTGATTTTTTTGAATTTTTTGCCACTTAAAGACCTATTTTTCCATGATGATCTTGCACATACCAAGAGGATGCTGATGAGGGCCAAGCTGCCCAAAACCACACAAATCACAATAATAGATATCAACACAAAAGATGTGAGACAAAAAAATAAACCACTTTCAATTATTTTCAGATAATGAAATTATAGATTCAAAACTTACATGCTACAACCTCATGGGTTTGATTCATTACAATAAAACTCAACTCTGAAAATAAAATCTACTATTCAGAACCACAATATGCACTATTAGAGCCACCTTCTACAACCTCCACCTAACCCTTTTTATTTTACCCCAATAACCACCCTAGAATGTTCTCAAAAGTTCAACTTTCCATTTTTTTTTGGTGCCAAAAGTCTCACAGTTTGATTTTTGGCCTAGGAAGAAATTTTAATGAAATTCACTTTTTAGAGGGGCAACTTCGTGGGGGCCATAAATTTTGATTTGGGTGTTCGATTGGATATTATTGCATATCGTTGGAAATCTCTTAAGAAAAATCTACAACATGTGAATCGATCGAAGTTGGTTCATCAACCTTTTTGTTGGAAGAATGAAGAAGAAAATCTCATTATGCAACTTTTATGTTGTCATTGATGTCACCATGTTATATGAGTTGTAATTGTATCACCACTGTAGCTGAGTCCAAATTCCAACGACTGTTTGTCGAAATACCAACAAACTATTGTCGCAATATCGATGAAACACCCATATAAATTTTTTCGCTAGTTTTTCTTTGCTTTTTTGACCAACTTTTAAATGTTGAAACCATGACCCAGCATTGTCGATCATCGCCATAGAAAATGGAACCAATGTTCGTCAAAAAATTGACGAAAACTTTGTCCATCTAGCAATGAAAAATAGCCACAACACAATGTGAATTGCATCTTCGAAAGAGTCAAAATAACATCAAACATTTGTCAAAATTTCAACGAACATCTTGCAATGAACTATAAAAATTCTGACAAAATCATTGTACATGTGATGAAAATATCGTCAAATGTGCAACGAAAATATCATTGCATGTATAGAAACTTCATCATAAGTTTTATGGTTCATTGCAAGATGTTCATCAAAATTGCGACAAATGTTTGATGTTTTTTTAAAAAAAATTATTCATTCAAATGTATGCTATTACATACATTTGAACAAATTTTGTAATTCCTATTATTGACCTATTTTTGTAATTCCTATTATTGACCTATTATTCATGCAGATTTTTGTGCTATGTTGTTGTATTTAAGGACATTCATTATTCATTCGAAAATGATGAAGAGGATATAAGAATCATTAGAAGAGTATTTATATGAGAGCTCTATGACAGTTGATGCATGTTTGAACTTCCTTATGATGTGAAGATCTTTAAGTTGTACAGGTAAGGAAAGTCAATAAATGACTTAGATTAAGGAATCACTTTTCTGAAAATGAATATTACTAAAATGGGGTTGAATTAATTAGCACCCAGGTCAGAAGAATTTACAATCATTTATTTAATGACAAGCAGTTAACATAAGACAAACAAGGAGAATATAATAGCAGGTATTAAGGATTAGTACTCATTGGTGAAGACACCACCCAATATAAGGAAACATAACCTCTTGAAAGGAAGTTGTGGCATTTGTGGTATCACAACTTACTAACCTTGACTGTCACATAGTTGAATCAAAATCAAAAAAATTATATTATTTAACGTTCTTCCTAGATCACTAAATTTTATAAAATCAATCAATATGTAAGTTTTCTCCAAGGATAGTTAGTTGAACTCAAGATTTATTATTTTTCCTTTCATGATTTTCTCTACTTATAGATAAATAGAACTCATATATGTATGATCCAAGCTAGAAATAAAGACCTTGATTTCAGTTTCCTTAGCAAGAAACATCACAATCTTTTCCTCGAAGGGCTTGCAATGGTACTTTAAACTCTTTCTCTCATCCTACCTTTTCTTCCAAGTGAATTATTGGGAATGTAAAATGGATACTGTAAATTAAACCCATCAACTAGAATTGAGCTTTGTTTTGATTAGGTTCCCATAATTTCACCCAGTCTTTTAATTGCCTGCATATTATAGCGTTTCGAGCTAATAAGCATGTAACATGTCTAAAATCTAATCTTTTGCACTGCTCTCTACTTCTAGAATTACTACCAATGTACACTAACCACAGAATATGATGAAATTACCAATTGAAAAAGCTACTCACCAACCACCTAGGGGACTTTGGAATAAAGAAGAGACCCAAGACCAAAATAGAACATGGGATAAGTCTTGCAAAGACCATTCATGCCAGATATAAGTGGACCAATGTTGAGTTTCCTCACATGCAAAAATACAATTTTTATGTATTCATGATACTAAACCTATATATATTGTTATTTTTACTAGACTTCAACCTGGATGGAGAACATTCATTGCTTATTGTGATGTTTTATTTGATGAAAACATGTCAAGTGGTATCTTAATGGATTTTATTACCTATAATATCAAGTTCATGCCATGTCACCAACATTCCAAGAAGGTATACTATTAGTATACAAGTAATTATCGACAAATGTTAGAGGATTCAATAATGAAACTCAGATTTGCAGATAGGAGTACTTTATTTTGAGCATAATGAAGTGCAATGATGCTTCTTCTAACTTTTAATTGATATAATTCTATCTATTTTAATCATGTTCTTACCTATCTACTAACAAAAGGATAAGGCAGATTAAAGAGTTTGACTTGATTTGCATAAATTGTGAGTGCTCCTCTCAAGTTCTTGGGAGTTATTTCAGCTATGTAGATAGGAACCTATCCAGGTATTTAAAAATAAGGGGCTTAAAAGAAATGCCAAAAATAAAGCATAATCAACCTTTTTTAGACCTCAAAATGCTATATATATGCTATAAAAATGAGTCATGGTTAACTATATTATATAAATACTAATGTTGATTCACCCATATATTCATAGGATAAACATCAACCTTAAAATATTATACAAAAAGGAGACATACTATTTAGGAAGTAAGGCTAACCCCATATCCCACAAGCAATCTTCCAATATCTAGTGGTAATGCAACCTATGCAAGATAAAAATATTTTTTTTACAAACTATTTTTGAGTATCAAAGACAGACCAAATTTATCTTATGTAAAGTAGGAGAAATTGGCTTGGAAAATGAAGGCATCAGGGTATAAAGAATAATTTTTCTGCCACCATAGTGAGAAGTTAACACTTTCTTTCATCTTTGTATATTGGTTTGATGCTTCAAATGATGCATTTCTTATATTGAAAAGTGCATTACCTTATTGAGCTTCTCTTTGTTTTGAGAATAGTTTAATATTCTATACTTAACAGGGCCAACCATGTGACAGTGGAAGCTCATTTGGCCCCTCCCCCCCTCACATCACTCTCAATTCCCCATACTCGATCATATAACATTAATCATTCATTCATCCATTAATAACATATAACATTCATTCATTCATCCTACATTAATAACATATAACATTCATTCATTAACATATTCACATTCATTCATTCATCCATTAATAACATATAACATTCATTCATTAACATATATAACATTCATTCATTAACATATTCACATTCATTCATTAACATATAACATTCATTCTTTCAGTTTTAACCATATTATCAAAAATATGGTTGTTATAATATGATTACAATCACTTTTCTTTTGTTTCTTTTTTGAAGCTAAAAAAAGTTGAAGTGGAGTATCATTTTCTAAATCATTTGTCCCCCCTTAAGTTGTTCTCCCATTTTCTCATGATCTTAATGTATGCCTAGTTGTGTACTCATGACGTGGAGGCCGTTGCAAGGGGGAATCTGCTGCAATAACAAAGAAATGTTAAATTGATATGTTTTATTATTATTGTTACGAGTATTTCATTAATTAAAAGAAAATTAGAGTGGCGCTCTTTACCTGATGGGGCCACATCATGTTCATGATCTTGTCTTATAGCCTAGTGCTCAACATGTTGAACACCCTCTAAATCCTAATCTGGAGTTGAAACATGAAAGGTTACATTAATTAATACACCAATTGTAATTAAATTTGTTTAAAAGAACATTAGAGTGGTCCTCTTTACCTGATGGGGCCACATCATGTTCCTATTCTTGTCTAGTATGATCATGCTCAACATGTTGATCATGCTCTACATGCTCAAAAGTTGAAACACAGAAGGTTACATTAATTAATACACCAATTGCAATTAAAGATGTTTAATTGTATTAATCCATACCATGTTTTGTATAGCACATGAATACATCTAGTACCAGGATGCACACCATGACCTTCATTTGCAGGTTGTACTCCACCCTCACCAGGTTTCATTCCAATGTCATGTGTAGTATTATAATGGCTTGCTTGTTTAAAACAAATAGGCACATAATTACTTTATGTTGGAAATTAATATTGAATATATTTCACAAGTATTCAATTTTAAATAAACTTCATTGAGTTTATTTACCTGTGTTTCGGATGTAGTGGAAGCTTGTGTTTGCCCAGTCAAGAGTCTTAGGCATTTAGCCACGAATCCATAGCCTTGCTGGAAGGCAATCTTCAAGTCCTCTTCTGTGGGCACTCTGTTGAATTTAAAGCCTTGCATTTTTGCATAAGATCATGAATTTTTCTTCTATGGTGTGATTAAACCAAAATTATTTGCAATTTATTATTTGGATGCAATATTTGATTTATTGATACTTACAATTCATGCGGCTAATTTCATTTAACCATTGGAGCCAAGTTTGTGTTTCTTGTGTTTTTCTAGTCTTGCCTTTGTTGCTTTCAATGTGTCAGGTAGGCTATGAAATTTTTGAAATATGTTAGATTATGTAAAAAAGAAAGAGTAATCAGTATATAATTACATTGTTGATAGTATCACATACCTTCCTTGGCCCAGTGGTGTCTTTCCTTTTTTCTTTTTAGCCTTCTCCTTTCCTTTTGAAACTAGGTCCTTCCACTCCCTCTCTAGAATCATGGGGGGATGCTCATACTTTTTTTTCTTCTCTAAATGTGACCTATATTGTGTTGTACCCTTAGCACACATGCCTCATTCGGAATGGGGACCCTCTTTTCTTTCGCCTTGTCGAGTCGTTTTTGTCGCTGCCTCATTTTGCATGCCCCCTTCTTGATGTCTCGGATGGTCGATGTTGCTTCAAAGTCCCATCATAAATTGACCACGCCTCCCCTTTTTGATTTTGCTGCCTTCCGGCGCCTCGCGGAGTCCCTTTGGTGATTTGGTCCTGCCAACGGCCTCGGGCCCTGCCGGGCCTGGCCATTCAGAATTATGTCTCCGAGTTTCCCTACTGGAACTGTTGTTCCCGCCAGTGTCCATTCCGCGTCTTTCCAAACCTCGGGGTCCAAGTCTCCATCCACCGTCTGCGAGCTTGTTGAAATTTTCCTCGGGCAGTGCCCCGCCCTCCAGGGTTCCGTCTATGTTTGGCCGTCCGTGACGGTGGACTCCCTGAGGCGTCCTGCCCCACGGGTCCCGCCAACCTTTTCACTGGCCAAACTCTTCGAAGGTCCCTGTCTGTCATGGGGCGTTCCGGGCCCGACCGTCCAGAATTTCGTGATGGTTCCGCCGTCCCTGACGGCGGAACTCTAGAGGCTTCCCACCTTCCAGGCCCCAAGTTGCTTCCCGCAGCCGCCGTTCGACCAAGTGAAATCTTAAAGCGGCCATTGTCTTGCGCGTCCCTAGCCGTCGGGCCCCGGTTCTCCCGCCGCCGCTGCCAACCTATTTTCAAATCCATCAACTTTTTCACTACTGTACCTGCAATAAATGCGATCATTCATGGCGGTTAGGGGTATAAAATGCCCAATCCGGGCAGTCATTTTCATTTCACAGGATTGCAGCGAATTGGACAAACTGTCATTTGGAGCCCACCATCTTTGGCATCGTCACGATCGTCTCCCTCAACCTCATCTCGCCGACCGTAGGTGGATCCCACGTCTCCCCACATATCGTGTTTGAGGTAGGCCATCTGTTTGCCTGTCCTGAGCGTCGTTTTCATGAATTTGAAAGATTTAAATCAATGAACAATTACTAGGAGGGTGCAAAATAGTAAAACACAAAGTTGCGCACTAAACCCATGTGCTAGAAAATTCAGAAAACCTCCTAGAATGCCCTCCTCTCCGTTCGAAGTTTCTCCCTGCCACGACTGTTCTTCGTGCAGGGAAAACGTCCACCCTGGGCCCGAAACCCGCCTTTGCCGTCTGATTTTAAACTTTGAACACCTGCTGACGGCGATTCTCCCGTTCAGGCCCGGCCCGTCGGACTTCTCCGTCTAGAGTTCTGCTTGCATTTTGTCGCACCTAAACTGCAGTCTGAACCCTGCCTCCCAGCTTTTGGATCTCGGCATGCTCCTCGCCGTGAAACTTCAAAACTAAGCGTGCGTCCTTTGGTCCTCTCGGGCCTGGGAAGTCAGAGTTTCGCCTCGGGGATTCCTCGGGTATTATGCCGCTGTCCACGGCGAACGTCGCCCGACTTCCCGCCCTGCGGACTCCGTCTCTCTGTTCGCTGTTAACCTCGCAATTTAACTTATGCCATCCTTTTGGTCTCTGAGGTCCGGTCTCCGGGTTTCCTTGCTCCATTTTCCGCTGTTCCCCACGGCGAAGTCTTCTGGCCCCTCCGTGCTCCAGACCCCGACCTTTGCCCAGCTGTTGGCCTCTCTTTTTGCATCCGCATCCGTCGTGCCTCTCGGGCCCTGGTGTCCGGACTTCCGTTCTCGGAACTCCGCGTTTCCCCCGCCGTCGGGGAGATTCCACCCCATCCATCTGATCGACGGGCCCCATGCTGTTGTCTGTCGCTGGCTACCTCATTAACCACTAATGGCCCTCTCCACACCGGGCCCCGTAACCCAGAATTCCTGACAGTGCCCGCCGTTGCTAACAGAAATCGCCGTCGGGCATCCCAGCCAGCGGGCTCCGCCCTGCTAATCACAGCCAAGCTCAGTAACGAAAACCCTGCCGCTGGGCTCTTGCTCCCGGACTTCCCCTCCCGGACTTTCGTCCGGCGCTGGCCGTCCCAAATGGCGGAGTTCGTGCATCTTTCCAGTGCCACCGGCCCGAGCCCTCGAAAATGAAATAACACACCGGCCGCCCTTTGGCCCTCGGGGCCCCGGACCCCGGAGTTCCGGCTCTGGATTTCCATCTGCTGTCTGCCACTCCAAACTACTATCTCCCGACAGCTTTCTGGCTTGAGACCTCCTAACTCTCCTAAATCTACCCAAACGATCCCAAATCTGGAATCCAACTTCGACCTACATGCTGATTTTTGGTCCTCTTCATCATAAACCACTTGAAATATTCAAATGTGACCAAAGAAAGTCTCCGGGGGCCTTCCGCCATGTTCTCCCTTCTAAACAACATTCCTGCCAGGGAAGTCAGGCCCTCCAGGCCCGGATTGTCCAAATGCCCTAAATCAAAGATCAATAAGATCTAGATATGAAAGTTCATGATATGCTTGATTGATTATTTGAAATGAATATTGTTTTCGTGACCCATTTTGTTAACTTTTCCCTTGCTTGCAGAATATATGAAATTGGGTGCAGGAACTTCAAGGGCATCTGTCGAAGGGGACAAGGGGAAGAAGTCAGGAAGGACCCCTTGAGGGAAAGAAGACAAACATCAGATGAAGTACCAATTTCAGGGCGAGCCGCTCCACTCAAAGGTCACTACAGACTGGAGGGAGATCACAGATACTAACATTGGCTAGGTGAATATAGATGAATTTACTCAGAGAGTCAGGGTCAACCCAACAACAAAGAATGCCAGATTGATAAGGTAGAGTGGAATAGCTAAGGCTGCTAGTTTCCCTCCATCCCTTGTAGCCCCCAGATAGGTAATGGCTTGTCAAGAAGCCTACCAAACTGATACCAGAAAAATTGTTGATAAGGAAAGCAACATTCTTGCTGACATGTTGCCAGAGGGGATCACCAAGAACTTCCACATTCCCACATTCTAAGAGATGGAGGTCCCCACATTAGAGGAATGCCAGGGGGCATGGGATGATAACCCAACAAGATGCAAGAAGTCAATAAACCTCCATTGGCTTAAGGGAAGATGGGGCAGCGCTGCAAAAGTTCCTCAAGAGCTTTTCTGTAGAAATTTCCACGAGGATTACCACGACCTGGTAACCATGTTGAGCAGGGTTATGGGTCTTCCAACGACTGCCTACTTCTAGGAATGGATGGCCTATTTCATCGAGCAGATCTTGAGGGGAAATGAGGACGTCACAACCAAGGTTTCATTCTACTGGGGCGGAATCATAAGCAACTGCTACCATAAGCAGTTTATTAACGTGAAAAAGAGTTCTAAATTCTATATGACCTCCTACCTTGTATATTCCCTGGCAGATCAAAGGTAGTACATCAGGTTGTTTGTGGCACCCAATCAGGGGCAAAAGCGAGGACTCAAACCATTTGATAAATATCTGCAGCTCTAGTACCAGAATTACAAGAGAGATTACTATAGGGTTAATGATACCTTCATTGGCCACATCATCAAATTTATCGTTGGAGACTTTGAGAGGAGGGTCTCCCACAGCGCTAGAGCACTTCTGAAGTAATACGCCTTCCTCTATATCTAGTATCCGAAGTTTACGTACATTCGGGCCCATGGCTTCACCGAAAGGCCGAATAGATTGCCTCGATACCCCAACGACAGAATCATCCACCTGGAGCTTTCTCAGTAGCTCCAACACCTCCAGGAAATCTTCAACAACAAGCATATAGCAGGGATCTCCTATCCCATGACCCTTGGGCAGGGCATGTACCGATTGCAGACGTCACAATGTGTTGGTAACTCTGAGAAGGAGTTGAAAGATTACCACTTTTACTTACACACTGCTCGCTCGCGGATGGACCCCCATGGCCACGTTAGGAAAGTGTTGGGGCCAGCATATGCCCATCTCCATCACATTGAAGATTTCTGGGCCGAATGCCAAGATGACAAAGAAGTGCGCGCAAGGCACTACATGCGCATGACAGTACTGTTCCTAAGAAGGGTGCAACCATTTCCGGTACCGGACCAAGTCAAGGAGGACGAGTCCACAATCATGCATCCAAGGTACCCTCTAGTTGCCAACCTGCCAATACCCTCAATCAACTAGGACAAACAGGAGGTCGATGACCTGGACACCATAACCCAGCTGATCTTAACTCGTACCAAGGAGTGGATCGATGGGCAGGTGGCTCATTTAAAGTGGCAAGGAATGGTCCTGACTTATGAAGGGCTCAAAAGCAAGCCGAGTGCCATGGAGGATGTTGTTGCCACCACGTAAACTGGCGGGACCTCCAAGTCTCCTCCCGTCACCAGGCTCAGGAAGAGAAAAGAAACAGAGACTGCGTAGTCTCAAGACCCCAAGGCCGCTGCAAAGAAAGAAGTGGGAAGCTCATCCCCCAAAAGGCTTAAATAGATAGAAGGTGCGGAAGAATTGCGACCTCCCTTGGCTCTCCCTGCCCCTCCTATTGCACCGCCCACCTCCCTGGCTGCAGTCGCCACTTCCCCGCCGACAGTGGACATTTCTGTCCATTTTTCCCCTTCGCCTCTAGTTGAATCAGTAATAATCATTGACTCCTCTTTCTGCGTGACCACTCCCCCTTCTTCTACTACCATGTCACCAATCACATCGCTCCCTCTGGCAACAATAACATCACTTGTTCCCCTTGCCACCATGCCCGAGTCTCTTACAAGGCATATGCAAATCCTTCCTCCAGAGCTCTCCCAGATCTTAATGGATCCAACTCTCCAAGCAGCCCTTGCCCGGGTCCTTGCAACTGCTCAACCTTCACAACCGCCGACAGGGCCACCAGCTATGGAGGCCATAATGCAAATTTCAAAGGAGTTGGAGGAGTGAGAGCAGGAAGCCTTGAAGTCTGTTGAAGAGGAGGCTGATGAGTATCACGAGCAGCCTGAATATGAACACCGAACCATTGACAGGGTGGTTTATGAGGAGGAGGAGATGGGCTCTTCCGAAAGTGGGGATAAGGAGGACAGCTCTGATGCTAAGGTGATCATTTAGACTTTTGATGATGACCTTGAGGAGGAAATGGCACAACAGTTGAAGGACGTTGGGATTGAGGCAGAAGGGTCACCACATGGTGAAGAAGGGTAGCCACCAAAAGAATAGCAGATAAAGGATTTAACCGAGGCTGAGGCCCATGTTGTCAGAAGTCCTGAGGCTGAATGTACCGAGGAAAAGAAAGAAGAAGAAGTAGCAAAAGAAGATTCCCCCATCCAGTAACTATCCACCAGGCTGCCTGTCAAACGCCTGGTGTTCGTTCATGACTTCGATGAAGAGGAGGAGGATGCTGCCGAGGAGAAAGGAGAATCCCAAAAAGAAAAGGAAGCAGAAATCTTGGAATTGATCGAGAAGGGCGAGGGTGACCGTGATTCACCCAAGGGGAAATCTACTGTGCCCGAATGGTTAGAGAAGCAACTTGAAAGAACGACCCCTGTGCTGAAGTACCCAAGGGCGAGGTTGGAGGCCATCTTGGCTCGAGCCCAAACTACAACGAAGAAGGAGAAGAATCCCAAGGTTAGATCCAAAATAACCATGGATGCTTCTAGCTCCCGAGTGGCACAAATTGCAACGCCCACCATGGGCCAAGCTGGGGTAAGCTATAACATCTCCACCATTGACATGGGGACTACAACCAGAGAGCAGAAGGTCGAGCACCTTGAGGATTCGGTGGCCACAGTGGTGCACCTGATAAAGCAAGATAAAATCTCTAAGGATGAGCTCAAGGCACATGTTGCAGCATTAATGGATTATATATAGCAATGGTCTTTAGTGGATGACCTACCTACTACGTCCACAGCCGCACCTCAGTTGCTTTCCAAGGAATAGGTCGACAAGATGGGAAGAAGGAAGAACTTGGAGAAGACTACCGAGGACTGGTTCTGACAAGTCTCATACGTCAGAAACATGGGAATCAGCTGGGCTGTGCGAACAGCCAACAAGTTCTTGGACTTGATGCAGTCTCCAGAGAGCACAAAGAAGCTCTGCATTGATTTCCCCATGGCCTACGACTCCACCTTCCCAAGGATCAAAGCTATCCTTTAATTGCCTGAAGCCACATGGGAGAAGAAGCTCACATTTAAGAAAGAAGATCACTGGCTGATGGACATATGGCACCGAGACTTCGACAACCGGAAGGAGAGGTTGGAGCAAATCTTAAGCAGGGTGGATCTAGATATTGAGTGGATCAAGGAAATCAGGGTGGAATGTGCCCGGTACCTTAAGCTGATGACAAATTATGATATGCCCACTATCCAAATGGATTCGGAGAAGATAAAACCCTACTTCGAGGAGAAGATGAAGAATGGGGTGGCTGGAGATATCATGACGGAGTTCCTGAGTTTTGCTACCCGCGCCTTTGACCAATCAGAGCTGTTCAGAGACTAGGGCTCGAAGTATGATGAAGATTGGAAAAGGCTGGAAGAAAATGCAAAGGAATGGAGCTACCAGGCGCTGCGATGCGAAGTCATCGAAATAGACAAGCTCTAGGAGGTCGTCCTCAAGTTCATCGAATACACAGCCTCCAAGGGACAGGAAGACAACCCTACTAAAGATGAACTTTCTAAAGAGTAGCTACAACAAAAAATAGCAATCCGCTAAATGACAAAAGAGCTATAGTGCCATCAGCAAAAGGATGAAATAAGGTAAAGACAAAATGTAATTTTTAAATTGTGATCTATTGGGGGGTAGGTGAAACCCTATTTTGTAATGAATCTTGGCCACACAATAAGAATTAATCTTGGCCATTCATTTGACTTTTGGAAAATTATAAATAGGGCTCTCCCCTCATTTGCAAAGTGAGAGTTGAGTTGTTGTAAAGGCATGCTGCAGAAATTTATAAGGAAAAGACATTGACTTGGTGTATTTTCTTGGTTTCTCTCATGTTATTTGATTCAATCTCCAATGTTAGATGTTTGACTTAGATGTTATTGTTGTTTAGTTAGTTGTCTTCTTTCTTTGAAAAAATCTTAGGAATGTTGTTGGGTGATTATGAAATTTCTTGCCATGTTGATGATTTCTTTGTCCATACTTTTTGCTGTTTGCTGATGGTAGATAGCTGTGCAAAGTTAGCCTGGACTCGATTTCAAAACTGCTCCAAACATTTATCTTTGATTCATGCATGTATGTGGTGGATGAAGGATACAATATCTGCAGACCTTAGAAGATAGCACAATTTCCATGATACTGTGAAATCCCTGGTTAAGTGGGATATTGTTTTAAGAAATTGTTCATTGCAGGAACTCCATTGTCACTATTCATAGCTAGTTGCAGACTTAGGAACTTTCCCCCTTCCTTGCCTTTTTTTTTTTAATGACTGACCTATACTAAGGTTCATTGCACATTGTAAAGCCAAATCCAACAACAAAATGGAGTCCAAGACTGTTGTTTGAACCTACAACCAACACATGACAACTTTTCATCCTAAGAACTCCATTTCAAAATCCAACTTTCATGCTTTGTATCCTTGCTTTGTATTTCTTGTGTAAGACCGCCTTGTGATTCTCGCAAATCACATCAAACTACTGAGGTATCTTTGCACTATTATGACCTGACATCCGAGAGACTTTGGGATAGTGTTCTGCAATTTGATTGTGGAATATTGTCTTTCAAGAGAGGTAGTGCACCTACGCACTGCCTATGTTGAGAAGTGCATAAAAACACCATCAACAGAATTGGCACTAGAAGGAGGGCTGCCAGTGGGAATATCAAGTTAAGGGATAAAGTGAAGTTAGATCGAATCGGATCATTCTCCCTAGAAAGATTTCAAAGAGTTCTACGGTCAACACCCAACAAGGGAGAATTTGAATAATTGCAGCCTCCTACAAGGGCAAAGCGAGCTCAAGGAAGTAGCGTTGCCTCTTCCTCTTCCTCCATTCCACCCTAACCTTCATTTGGCTGGCTTTCGTCTTCCACCCAACCATCTCAAACTATATTTGCACCTTCTATCTCTGGCAGCCAGGGGATTGCCCCTCTCCCGGCCCTTCCAGCCCAAGGTGCAGTCCAGTTAGCCATAGCCCAGGTGCAGCCCTAGATTGCTGTTGTACTACAAATACAGCCCCAAATTCCCGTTTTCCAACAGCAAGCACCACTTCCGCCACCCTCCATTGCTTGGTTAGCACATAGCCCTTTGCCGATACATTTCGTTGCCTACAATGATATGCCCAAGAATCCAGAGGGCTTTTGTTCGAAGTTCTATCCGCGCGACCTACAAAGAACAGCTGAAGAGCATATCAAAATATTCAAGATAGTGATCACCGAAATGCAAGTTGACCATGAGGACGTGGCATGTCACTTTTTTCTGCATTCATTGGGAGAAGAGGCCTTCTACTGGTACATCAATCTGCCAAGAGGATCCATTACTTTATGGAACCTGATGAAGAATGCCTTCCTGCAAAAATACAAGATCCCCATCAGCCCTTCAGAGTTTTACCAACAGTTCATGTCTGTCAGGAGGGAAGTCAACGAACCTTTTGGCTCCTTCAACGACCGCTTCCATTGGGCCTACACAAGGCTTCAGGACTCGTACCTCCATAATGATGTGGCAGCTCTCCAGGTCTATTATGCGGTGCTAGACAACTTCATGTCGGCCTTGGTGAAAAGGATGCACCTATCGCTCACTACCCTGGTGACTACCTATGCGGAGGCCATTGTCGCAAGTGCGGACTTAGGGCAGAATATCTTCGGCCCGCTGCCTTCTTTGGGGCCAGTAGCCCACCCAATGCAGATTTAGGGGCTTAATCAAGCATTTGCTCACCAAACCCCCCTTATGAACCAAGTACCCCAATTTCCTATGGTACCACATCCAGGGCAGCCATTGAATTATGCGCCTCCCACGCCTTCCTATTTGCAGCCTCAACAGCAGTACAACTATTCCCAGGCTACTCCACAACAACAGGCGTATCCCTTGTAACCCCAGGCACCATTATACCTATCTGGACCGGAGTTTCCTCCAGCCTATCAGAATCAGCTGGCAGCCCCACCTGCTTTTCTCCAAAATTCAGCGCTGTTGCATGGAAGCGCGACTCAGAAAAACAAGTTAGAGGAGCTAACTGAGATGATAAAGAAAATGTCCATGGAAATGATGCACCTAAAGAACCAGAATAACCAGTTGCAGGCCTCTCAGCGCAATTTCCAGGCCAATCTTAATAGGGACAACCGAGACAATAGGGACAGTAGGGATAATCGAGAAGTAGGCACTTCCTCTGAGCAAAACTATGATAGGGAAAAATGCCAATTAGAATGCAGAAATGAGACCTTCTCAGAGGTAGAATCACATGTGGAACACTAGGCCCAACAATGGTGGTGTCCCTACACCTTTCGATCAATCGACAAGCAATGAAAAAATGACCAGCAGTGTATACCTTGCTGAGATAGCCTTGTCCGGATGGTGTCGAATCCACAAAACCACAGACATTCTAAGTTGGATTGCCCCATGTTCCAGATAGCTACTGAAATATTCCAGGTGGAAGTGCAAAATGCAGTAGACAATGCTGGTTGCAGGGACATCATTCCATCTGAGCCATACGATTTCTCCTATCTCGTGGTTAATCAAGCATCATTCCCACGAGGTGATCACAACGAGCCCGAAGTCGAACCTGCTCCTGTCGAGGGTGAGGAAGCGCAAGAAGTAAGTAATGAACAAACCTTGACTCAACTCTTTGATTCAATAGATAATGGTCCGATAGATGAAGAAGAACCATTTGTAGATGAGGTCCACATGTTCCATCAACGGTCGACTCCCTACTTCCTTAGGAATAAACAGGTAGGCAGACCCTTTACAACTTCTACTCCACCAAACAATTTCACCACTCCGCTTGACCCAAATGCTAGTAATAACCCTAGGCTTCCTCATATACCCACTCAGTACCTCAATAAGAACGGATCTCAAAACCAGTCACAAAATCAGCCTCAGGGCCAACCTCAAAATCCGTCTAATCAAACGAAGGTCCAACCTCCTAGTTTTTCCATAGGCCATAATTTTAGCTTAGAAATTGAGCAAATGGGTGAATATGTGGCAGAAGAGTTCAAGAAGGTAAAAATTAGTTTATCAGCCTTCGAATTACTCAAAGTCCCTGTCGTAAGGCATGCCTTCTTTCGGGTTCTTAATGAGACTCCATCCTCTAATACAACACAAGAAACCCCAGCTAAGAGGGTTACCTTTGAAGAGCCTAGGAAAGAACCAGAGATACAGGATAATACCAGCAAAAGGAAGGATGTTCATGTGAATCAATCACCAAGTAAACAAATTGAAAAGGAGCCAGAAATGGCTAATAGACAGCTTTCCAAGGACTAGCTATTTAGGCAAACCAGAGATATGGGCAATGATAAGAATAAAGGTCAGATAGCTCACATGGACACGCCTACAGACATTTTCTAGGGGAGACCGGAAACCCCCCTTTCCTGACCACCATTAGGGTCTTTGAGAAGAACCTGCATAACTTCCTACTCGATTCAGGAGCATCTGCCAATGTCATGCCCTTGACAGTGTGCAAGGCTCTTGGCATCACCCCCATGCCTTCAAAAAGGAAGGTGACTCAGCTGGACAAAACAGAGATCAACATCGTGGGTGAAATAAACCGTATCCTGATGTAGATTGCTATAGATCCGCAGATACAACAGGTCATTGATATTCAAGTGGCTGACATTCTTGATGCATATGGAATCATCTTGGGAAGAGAATTCACCAAGGCACTAAATGGTTACACTGCCACAAACCTTTCTCACATGTGACTACCATGGAAAGGGCTGCCAAATTAAATCCGCATCGATCGTGAACCCCGTATGAAGTACATGATCACAGAGTACAATAATCTCAATGAGGTGTTGTTTGCTGAGACCGACCTGGGGAATTACCGCCCTTTCTCCCACCAAAATGAGGTCGAGTTTCAGAAAGAATGTGGGGACAAAGTGTTACTAGTGTTGTGTAGTCCCTCAACCGATTCTACATGAATGCCCCCAGACACAGAAGTGTTAAAAGAAGCCGATGATGAGCCTGATAAGGGCGACGACTGGGGACTACTCAGTGGTTTCCAGGAATTCATGGAGAAGTGCGCAAGGGATCAGCTCAGCCTAGGGGCCCGAATGAATTTACAGGATCTCTTGTTGCCCAACTGGTGCAGGGTTCACAATGCTGCACACTTCGAGTTTGATTGTTGCTTGTGCCAAGCAGTAGTTGCACATGTTAAAAAATCAACTACTCCCCATATAGAAACACCAAAGGAGGCGCCAGTAGAACCACTTGTTGATCAATACATTGAACCAGAGAATTCCCCTAAGATCACAGGGCCAACCGTCCAGCTGGAAGGGAACAAAAGCTCAATCAGACATGAAGAAAAGAAATCTTCTGTGTGCTCGACGCTCCAATTTGATGGATCAAAATCCAGGCAAGGAGTTAGAGCTGGGTTTGAACTCATCAGCCCAATAGGTAAGACATTTCTAGCTGCCCACAGATTGCAGTTTTATTGCACCAACAACGTAGTAGAATACAAGGCCTTAGTCCTTAGCCTTCTCATGGCCTTGAAGAAAAATGTAAAAATGCTGCAAGTTTTCGTAGATTCCGAGCTCGTGGTTAAGCAGGTAAGAAAGTTGTATTCCTATCATGATTGGAGACTTACAAACTATAGGCATAGGGTTTGGGACCTCTTGGAGGGCTTAGATGCATTTAATATATAGTTGATCCCTCGTGCTAAGAATCACACAGTTGATGCCTTGGCTCAAGCAGCCAGCACTCTGCAACCCTTCTCTCTATTTGGGTTCAAGAAATTCACTGTTGAGCTAACGTCCATGCCATCAGTCCCAGATAATGTTACCCACTTGCAAGTATTCAATGATGACAAGCATATCCTTCAATTCATCACAAGTTCCAATGTTTTCACAGCCCAGATAATTGATGAAGTTGATCTATAGGAAGCTGAACTGGACATAGAGGGGGTTATTAACCTAAAAAACAACACAATCCCCAGAGGCATGGTTCAGCTGGAACACATATTTGACTTGGATCAGATTAGAGATCAAAATCAGCAAACGAAAAAGGAAGCCATAAGCAACTAGTGCAATGCTCACAACCTTTGGACAACCAAGGAAATCAGGAATGTTTTTATTGGCAAGGTGTTCACGCCAGAGGAAAAGAAGGGGATCACGGATGCATTGCGAAGGTACCATGGAGCTATGAAGATTTAAAAACTTATGACACTTCTGTCATTACACACACCATCCCTCTTAAGACAAAAGTGAGACCATTTCGCCAGCGATAGTGCCCTATCAATGCCTTGTTGGAACCTGTCGTTTACAAGGAGGTGCAAAAGTTGCTCTCAGCAAGAATTACTTTTCCAGTCAGGCACTCCACGTGGGTGGCCAACTTGGTCCCGGTTAGGAAAAATAATGGGTAGATTAGATTGTGTGTAGATTTTCGCAATCTGAACTACGCCTCGAAGAAAGACAACTATCCAGTACCTTTATTAGATGAAGTGTTGCAGATCATCAACGACTCCTAGATGATGTCTTTCCTTGACAAATACTCCGGATATAACCAAGTAATGGTTCAATATGAGGATCGTCATAAAACGGTGTTCACCACTAAGTGGGGGACGTTCATGTGTAGGAGAATGCCTTTTGGGCTCATCAACACCGGTGCCACCTTCCAATCCGCCATGGATATCGCCTTCAAGGACCTAATTGGCAAGTGCATAATCATCTACATGGATGATTTGACCGTATTCTCTAAAAGGCGGGGCAATCACGTCTCCGATTTATGCAAGGTATTTCAGAGATGCGGGGAGTTTGGGGTTTCCCTTAACCCCAAGAAGTGCATTTTCAAAGTGACTAAAGGCAGATTGCTAGGGCATATCATCTCAGAACAAGGAATCTCCATAGATCCTGAGTGCATCGAGTCCTTACTCAAAATCCCGCCCCCAGGAAGCAAGAAAGAATTAAAATATTTCTTTAGAAAGATCAACTTTGTCCAGAAATTCATCACAGGTTTCACGGAAATCGTTAAACCTCTCAATGCCATGCTGAAACAAAACACCAAAGTTGAATGGACGCCCGATGCCAAAAAATCTTTTGAAGAAATCAAATGGTCCATCGCTGAGGTGCCTGTGTTAGTTAGCCCAGACTATCTGAAGCCTTTCTATATCTACTCATTTGCTTCCGAGCATTCATGTGCTAGCATGTTAACCCAGAAGAATGATGAAGAAAATGAGCATCCGATCACCTTTATGAGTCCCCCCTCAAGGATGCTGAATTACGATATCACAACATTGAAAAGCAGGCATATGCTCTTGTTAAAGGGGTGAAGAAATTTAGACACTATATCCTACGCAATAAGGTGTTTGCCATTGTCCTTGACCCAGCAGTAAAAATGCTGCTCATGCAAAATGAGTTGGGTGAACGAAGAGCTAAGTGGGTCACCCTGCTCCAAGAATATGACATGGAGATCCAACCGATGAAACTGGTGAGAGGACATGCACTCACCCGCATAATTGCTGAAATAGTAGCAGAAGTTGAACCCGAACTCACTGTGCAGCAGTACCAGCTTGAGGATGTCTCCCCCAGAGAGTGGTACCAGAATGTCGTCTACTACTTACTGAATCATAAGTGTCTGCTGCACCTGCAAGGAGTCCAAAAGCGGGCCCTGAGATTGAAAAGTAATGGCTACATGTTGTAGGGTTCCATTCTCTACAAAAAGAATCATGAAGGAATTTATTTGAGATGCCTTGGCAAGGAAGAAGCAGATCGAGTCTTGAAAGAGTTTCACAACAAATTTAGCACATGCCACGACTCCGGTTCTTCCACTGTGCACCAAATATTGAGAGCAGGGTATTATTGGCCAACTGTCTTCAAGGATGCCCATTGCCATGTTCATTCATGTCACACGTGCCAGACCGCTGCCACCAGGGAGAAGAATGATGTTGTCCCACTGTAGCCTATGTTGGAGGTAAGGCCGTTTGCGTAATGGGGTCTCGACTTCATCGGTCCGGTAAGACCTCCATCGTCTGTGGGACATAGTTACATTCTTACCACTACCGATTATTGTACTAGATGGACGGAAGAAATAGTATGTAAGCAATGCACAACTGAAGTAGTTACTAATTTCGTAGAAAGTTTTATTTTAAATTGCTTTGGTTGTCCTTATGCTTTGGTGTATGATAATGGGCATGCATTTGCTTCATTAAAATTTGCTAGTTGGGCATTTGACTATGAGATTTCCCTTAAATTCTCATCTAATTACTACCCTCAGGGCAATGGCCTTGCCGAGTCTACAAATAAAAACTTAATTACTGTGATCAAGAAGCTATTAGATAAGAATCCCAAGGACTGGCATACCCAACTCCGTTTCACCCTTTGGGCTGATTGCACTCACCACAAGGCTGCCCTCGGTGATTCCCCGTTCCACCTTGTTTATGGCCTAGAGCCTATATTCCCCATCCATCTGAAGATTCCTACTCTTCAGTTCATCAACGATTTTTATGAAGGAAGAGATTGTAGGGAAGCTCGGTTAGATGAGCTCTTGCACTTAGACGAAGTCTGAAACCACGCAATAGAAAATTTCACCAAACATTAGGGCATAGTTAAGAGATGGTTCGACTGCCGAGCCAAGATCAAGGCCTTTAGAATTGCAGATTTGGTCGTGTATTGGGACAAGGCCCATGAAAAGAAAGGGGGACACAACAAATTCGACAAGATCTGGCTTGGCCCCTTTCAAATAGCTAAAATTTTGGGAGATAATGCCTTCCTCTTAAAGACCTTGACTAGTGAGAACGTCCCGTTGCCAATCAACGGGCAGCACCTGAAGCATTACTTCCAGGTTTGAGCTCATTCGAGCTCATCGTTGTAAATACTTGTACATAGGTTAGGGTAGTTTGCTTGCTGGCTTGCTTGCGTTTTGTTTGTGTCGCTCTTGTTTTCTCCCTCCCGGTAGTTTTGTTTCAAAAGTTGTTTCCTGCTCCTTTGTGGTGGCCGTGCTTGCTCGACAAGCGGTTCACTTTGCTGTCCGCTCTTTGTGTTCTTTGGCTAAACATTCACTCTCGATTATCGATCTTTGAAAGCTTCCCATGAATGATTTCCTTGCTTGAATTCTGCTTAAAACTTGACCCTTGGCTGGATCTTCTTACACACATCTCAGATCTCGCACAAAGCACATAAGAATACTTTCTAAAGGACCGTACCATAGTTGTTATGACACTCCAGCAAGTGAAAAATCTCAAGTCTGCTCCAGTGACCACTACAGTCTCAAACCCATTGTAGGCTTCAATGCCTACCTGGTCGAATTGAATGGTAAAAGAGAAGTGGCAACGGGCAACACCTGAAGCATTACTTCTAGGCTTGAGCTCGTTCGAGCTCATCATTGTAAATACTTGTACATAGGTTAGGGTAGTTTGCTTGGTGGCTTGCTTGCATTTTGTTTGTGTCGCTCTTTTGTTTTCTCCCTCCCGACAGTTTTGTTTCAAAAGTTGTTTCCCGCTCCTTTGTGGTGGCCGTGCTTGCTCGACAAGCGGTTCACTTTGTTGTCCGCTCTTTGTGTTCTTTGGCTAAACATTCACTCTCGATTATCGGTCTTTGAAAGCTGCCCGTGAATGATTTCCTTGCTTGAATTTTGCTTAGAACTTGACCCTTGGCTAGATCTTCTTACACACATCTCGGATCTCGCACAAAGCACATAAGAATAATTTCTAAAGGACCGTACCATGGTTGTTATGACACCCCAGTAAGTGAAAAATCTCAAGTCTGCTCCAGTGACCACTGCAGTCTCAAACCCATCGTAGGCTTCAATGCCTACCCGATTGAACTAAATGGTAAAAGAGAAGTGAAATATGAGAGTAAAAGAGAAAAAAAGAATTCTGAAAAAAGGAAATAAACGACTGTATGGGTGTTCGGATAACTCTACCGGGGCTATGGATGCCCGGCCAGTAGTAGAGCAATATTCGTGATATTGTAGCGACAACTCTGTCGGGGCTATGGACGCCTGACTGGCAGCGGGGCAATGTCTGGGTTACTTTTGGTGTTAGACAATTTATGTAGCTCGCTTGGTTGAATTGATAACCCTGGTCACTATCCCGAGGAAAGGAATGAACTCACTACACACACACTTCTGAGATGCCCTATAAGCTGACCCAATTAAGGATCTTGTCCTCCCAGATTCATCTTTGGAAGCCACTCCTGGTCTGTGAAACCAGAGATTATGGGTCCTGAATAAATTTTTATCCCTAGAACGCTTGGGAGCGTTCTCTAGTGGAGTCGCCATTTGTTGTGCCCTTAACACACATGCCCCGTTCAGAATAGGGACCCTCTTTTCTTTCACCTTGTCGGGTCAATTTTGACGCTGCCTCATTTTGCGTGGCCCCTTTTTGATGTCTCAGATGGTCGATGTTGCTTCAAAGTCCCATCATAAATTGACCACACCTCCCCTTTTTGATTTTGCTGCGTTCCGGCACCTCACGGAGTCCCTCTGGTGATTTGGTCCTGCCAACGGCCCCGGGCCCTGCCGGGCCCGGCCGTTCGGAATTCTGTTTCCAGGTTTCCCTGCTTGAACCGTCGTTCCCGCCAGCGTCCGTTCCACGTCTTTCCAGACCTTGGGGTCCGAGTCTCCATCCGCCGTCTGCAAGCTTGTTGAAATTTTCCTCGGGCAGCGCCCTGCCCTCCAGGCCCCGGAGGTCCGCCTCCCGGGTTCCGTCTATGTTTAGCCATCCACGACGGCGGACTCCCTGCGGTGTCCCGCCCTCGGGTCCCGTCAACCTTTTCGTTGGCCGAACTCTTCGAAGGTCCCTGTCTGTCATGGGGCGTTTCGGGCCTGACTGTCCAGAATTTCGTTTCTGGAATTCCGTGATGGTTCTGTCGTCCCTGACGGCGGATCTCTGGAGGCTTCCCGCCCTCTAGGCCTGGAGTCACTTTCTGCTGCCGTCGTTCGACCAAGTGAAATCTTAAAGCGGCCATTGTCTTGCGCCTCCCCAGCCGTCGGGCCCTAGTTCTCCCGCCACTGCCGCCGACCTATTTTCAAATCCACCAACTTTCTCACCGTCGTACTTGTAATAAATGTGATCATTCATAGCGGTTAGGAGTATAAAATGCCCAATCTGGCTGGTCATTTTCATTTCATAGGATTGCAGCGAATTGGACAAACTACCATTTGGAGCCCACCATCTTTGGCATCGTCACGATCGTCTCCCTCAGCATCATCTTGCCAACCGTAGGTGGATCCCACGTCTCCCCACATATCACGTTTGAGGTAGGCCATCCGTTTGCCCGTCCCGAGCGTCATTTTCATGATTTTGAAAGATTTAAATCAATGAACAATTATTAGGAGGGTGCAAAATAGTAAAACACAAAGTTGTGCACTAAACCCATGTGTTAGAAAATCCAAAAAACCTCCTAGAATGCCCTCCTCTCTGTCTAGAGTTTCTCCCTACCACGGCTGTTCTTCGTGCAGGGAAAACGTCCGCCCCGGGCCCGAAACCCGCCTTTGCCGTCCGATTTTAAACTTTCAACACTTGCCGACAGTGATTCTCCCCTCCGGGCCTGGCTTGTCGGACTTCTCTGTCTAGAGTTCTGCTTGCATTTCGCCACGCCTAAACTGCAGTCCGAACCCTGCCTTCTGGCTTCCGGATCCTGGCATGCTCCTCGCCGTGAAACTTCAAAACTAAGCGTGCGTCCTTTGGTACTCTCGGGCCCGCGAAGCCAAAGTTACGCCTCTGGGATTCCCCGGGTGTTTTGCCGCCATCCACGGCGAACGTCGCCCGGCTTCCCGCCCTGCAGACTCCATCTCTCTGTTCGCTGTTAACCTCGCAATTTAACTTATGCCGTCCTTTTGGTCTCCAGGGTTCGGTCTCCAGGTTTCCTTGCTCCATTTTCCACCATTCCCCATGGCAAAGTATTCCGACCCCTCTGTGCTCTGGACCCTGACCTTTGCCCTGTTGTTGGCCTCTCTTTTTGCATCCGCGTCCGTCGTGCCTCTCGGGCCCCGGTGTCTTGACTTCTGTTCTCGGAACTCCGCATTTCCCCCGCCATCGGGGAGATTCCACCCTGTCCATCCGATCGCCGAGCCCCGTGCTGTCGTCTGTCGCTGGCTACCTCGTTAACCACTAATGGCCCTCTCCGCACCGGGCCTCGTAACCCAGAATTCCTAACAACGCCTGCCATTGCTAATAGAAATCACCGTCTAGCGTCTCGGTCACCGGGCTCCGCCCTGCCGATCGTTGCCAAGCTCAGTAACGAAAACCCTACCGCTAGGCTCTTGCTCCCAGACTTCCCCTCCCGGACTTCCGTTCGGCGCTAGCTGTCCCAAATGGCGGAGTTCGTACGTCTTTCCGGTGCCGCCGACCCGAGCCCTCGAAAATGAAATAACACACCGGCCGTCCTTTGGCCCTCCAGGCCCTGCACCTCGAAGTTCCGGCTCCAGATTTCCGTCTGTTGTTTGCGACTCCAAACTGCTATCTCCCGACAGCTTTCCAGCTTGAGACCTCCGAACTCTCCTAAATCTACCCAAACGATCCCAAATTTGGAATCCAACTTCGACCCACATGTTCATTTTTGTTCCTCTTCATCATAAACCTCTTGAAATATTCAAATGTGACCAAAGAAAGTCTTCGGGTGCCTTCCGCCATGTTCTCCCTTTCAAACAACATTCCTGCCAAGGAAGTTCGGCCCTCGAGGCCCGAATTTTCCAAATGCCCTAAATCAAAGATCAATAACATCTAGATATGAAAGTTCATGATATGCTTGATTGATTATTTGAAATGAATATTATTTTTGAGATATGGACTAACATGAATGTTTTTGTGACCCATTTTGCTAACTTTTCCCTTGTTTGCAGAATATATGGAATCGGGTGCAAGAACTTCAGGGGCATCCACCGAAGGGGACAAGGGGAAGAAGTCAGGAAGGACCCCTTGAGGGAAAGAAGACAAACATCAGATGAAGTACCAATTCCAAGGCGAGCCACTCCACTCAAAGGTCACTACAGACTAGAGGGAGATCACAGATACTAACATTGGCTAGGTGGATATAGATGAATTCACTTAGAGGGTCAGGGTCAACCCAACAACAAAGAATGCCAGATTGATAAGACAGAGTGGAATAGCTAAGGCTGTCAGTTCCCCTCCATTCCTCATAGCGCCTAAATTGGTCATGGCTTACCGCAAAGCCTGCCAAACCGATACCAGAACAATTACTGATAAGGAAGGCAACATTCTCGCTGACATGTCGCTAGAGGGGATCACCAAGACCTTCCACATTCCCACATTCCAACAGATGGAGGTCCCCACATTAGAGGAATGCCAAGTGGCATGGGATGATAACCCAACAGGATGCAAGAAGTCAATAAACCTCCATTGGCTTAAGGGAAGATGGGGCAGCACTGCAAAAGTTCCTTAAGAGCTTTTTCGTAGCAATTTCTACGAGGATTACCATGGCTTGGTAACCATGTTGAGCAGGGTTATGGGTCTTCCAACGGCTGCCTACTTCCAGGAATGGATGGCCTATTTCATCGAGTAGATCCTGAGGGGAAACGAGGACGTCACAACCAAGGTTTCATTCTACTGGGGTAGAATCATAAGCAACTACTTCCATGAGCAGTTTGTCAACGTAAAAAAGAGTTCTAAATTATATATGACCTCCTACCTTGTATATTCCCTAGTAGATCAAAGGCAATACAATGGGTTGTTTGTGGCACACGATCATGGGCAAAAGCGAGGACTCAAACCATTTGATAAGTATCCACAGCTCTAGTACCAGAATTTCAAGAGAGATTACTACAGGGTTAATGACGCCTTCATTGGCCACATCATCAGATTGATCACTGGAGACTTCAAGAGGAGGGTCTCCCACAGTGCCAGAGCACTTTTGAAGCAATACGCCTTCCTCTATATCCAGTATTCAAAGTTTACTTACATCCGGGCCCAGGGCTTCACCGAAAGGCCGAATAGATTGCCTCGGTACCCCAATGACAGAATCATCCTCCTGGAACTTTCTCGGTAGCTCCAACACCTCCAAGAAATCTTCAGCAACAAGCATATAGTAGGGATCTCCTATCCCATGACCCTTGGCCAGGGCATATACCGATTGCAGACGTCACAATGTGCTGCTAACTCCGAGAAGGAGTTGAAGGATTACCACTTTTACTTACATACTACTCGCCCACGGATGGACCCCCATGGCCATGTCAGGAAAGTGCTGGGGCCAGCATATGCCCATCTCCATCACATTGAAGATTTTTGGGCCAACTGCTAAGATGACAAAGAAGTGCGCACAAGGCACTACATGTGCATGACGGTACTATTCCTAAGAAGGGTGCAACCATTTCTGGTATCAGACCAAGTCAAGGAGGATGAGTCCACAATCATGCATCCAAGGTACCCTGTGGTTGCCAACCTGCCAATACCCTCAATCGACTGGGACAAATAGGAGGTCGATGACCTAGACACCATAACCCAGCCGATCTTAACTTGTACCAAGGAGTGGATCGATGGGCAGGTGGCTCATTTAAAGCGGCAATGAGTGGTCCTGACTTATGAAGGGCTCAAAAGTGAGCCAAGTGCCACGGAGGATGTTGCTGCCACCACATAAACTGGCGAGACCTCCAAGTCTCCTCCCATCACCAGGCTCAGGAAGAGAAAAGAAATAAAGACCGCGCAGTCTCCAGACCCCAAGGCCGCTGCAAAGAAAGAAGCAGGAAGCTCATCCCCAAAAGGCTTAAACAGACAGAAGGTGCGGAAGAATTGCGACCTCCCTTGGCTCTCCCTGCCCCTCCTGTTGCACTACCTGCCTCTCTGGCTACGGTCGCCGCTTCCCCGTCGATAGTGGACATTTCTATCCATCTTGCCCCTTTGCCTCCAACTGAATCGGTAATAATCATTGACTCCTCTTTCGGCATGACCACTCCCCCTTCTTCTTCTGTTTCCATGTCACCAATCACATCGCTCCCTCTGGCAACAATAACATCACCTGTTCCCCTTGCCACCATGCCCGAGGCTCTTACAAGGCATATGAAAAGCCTTCCTCCAGAGCTCTCCTAGATCTTAATGGATCCAACTCTCCAAGCAGCCCTTGCCCAGGTCCTTGCAACTACTCAACCTTCACAACCCCCGACAGGGCCACCAGCTATGGAGGCCACAATGCAAATCTCAAAGGAGTTGGAGGAGCGAGAGCAGAAAGCCTCGAAGTCTGTCGAGGAGGCTGATGAGTATCAGGAGCAGCCTGAGTACGAACACCGAACCATCGACAGGGTGGTTTATGAGGAGGAGGAGATGGGCTCTTCTGAGAGTGGGGATAAGGAGGACAGCTCTGATGCTAAGGTGATCATTCATACTTTTGATGATGACCTTGAGGAGGAAATGGCACAATAGTTGAAGGACGTTGGGATAGAGGCAGAAGGGTCACCACCTAGTGAAGAAGGGCAATCACTAGAAGAAGAACAGATAAAGGATTTAACCGAGGCTGAATGTACCAAGGAAAGGAAATAAGAAGAAGCAGCAAAAGAAGATGCGCCCATCCAACAACTATGCACCAGGCTACTTGCCAAATGCCTCATGTTCGTTTATGACTCTGATGAAGAGGAGGAGGATGTTTCCGAGGAGAAAGGAGAATCCCAAAAAGAAAAGGAAGCAGAAATGTTGGAATTGACAGAGAAGGGCGAGGGTGACAGTGATTCACCCAAGGGGAAATCTACTGTGCCTAAATGGTTAGAGAAGCAACTTGAAAGAATGACCCCTGTGCTGAAGGACCCAAGGGTGAGGTTGGAGGCCATCTTAGCTCAAGCCCAAACCACAACGAAGAAGGAGAAGAAGCCCAAGGTCTGATCCAAAATAACCATGGATGCTTCCAGCTCCCGAGCAGCACAAATTGCAACACCCACCATGGGCCAAGCTGGGGTAAGCTATAACATCTCCACCATTGACTTGGGGACTGCAACCAGAGAGCAGAAGGTTGAGTACCTTGAGGAGTCGGTGGCCAGAGTGGTGCACTTGATAAAGTAGGATAAAATCTTCAAGCATGAGCTCAAGGCACAGGTTGCAGCATTAACTGATTACATACAACGGTATTCGGTGGACGACCTACCTACTACGTCCACGGCCGCACCTCAGCTGCTTTCAAAGGAACATATCGACAAGATGGAAAGAAGAAAGAACTTGGAGAAGACTACCGAGGACTGGTTCCAACAGGTCTCATACGTCGAAAATATGGGAATCAGCCGGGCTGTGCAGATAGCCAACAAGTTCTTGGACTTGATGCAGTCTTTAGAGAGCACAAAGACACTCTGCACCGATTTCCCCGTGGCCTACGACTCCACCTTCCCAAGGATCAAAGCTATCCTTCAATTGCCTTAAGCCACATGGGAGAAGAAGCTCGCATTTAAGAAAGAAGATCACTGGCTGATGGACATATGGCACCGAGACTTCGACAACTAGAAGGAGAGGTTGGAGCAAATATTAAGCAGGGTGGATCTGAATATTGAGTGGATCAAGGAAATCAGGGCAGAATGTGCCCGATACCTTAAGCTAATGATAGATTATGATATGCCCACTGTCAAAATGGATTCAGAGAAGATAAAACCCTACTTCGAGGAGAAGATGAAGGACAGGGTGGTTGGAGATATCATGATGGAGTTCCTGAGTTTTACTGCCCATGCCTTCGACCAATCAGAGCTGTTCAGAGACTAGGGCTCGAAGTATGATGAAGATTGGAAAAGGCTGGAAGAAAATGCAAAGGAATGGAGCTACCAGGCGCTGCGATGTGAAGTCATCGAAATAGATAAGCTCCAGGAGGTCATCGTCAAGTTCATTGAATACACAGCCTCCAAGGGACAGGAAGACAGCCCTGCCAAAGATGAAGAACTTTCTGAAGAGTAGCTACAACAAAAAATATCAATCCGCTAAATGACAAAAAAGCTATAGTGCCATCATCAAAAGGACGAAATAAGGTAAAGACAAAATGTAATTTTTAAATTGTGATCTATTGGGGGGTAGGTGAAACCCTATTTTGTAATGAATCTTGGCCACACAATAAGAATTAATCTTGGCCATTCATTTGACTTTTGGAAAACTATAAATAGGGCTCTCCCCTCATTTGCAAAAAAAGAGTTGAGTTGTTGTAAAGGCATGTTGCAGAAATTTATAAGGAAAAGGCATTGACTTGGTGTATTTTCTTGGTTTCTCTCATGTTATTTGATTCAATCTCCAATGTTAGATGTTTGACTTAGATGTTATTACTGTTTAGTTAGTTGTCTTCTTTTTTTGGACAAATCTTAGGAATGCTATTGGGTGATTATGATTTTTCTCGCCATGTTGATGATTTCTTTGTCCATACTTTTTGTTGTTTGCTGATGGTAGATAGCTGTGCAAAGTTAGCTTGGACTTGATTTCAAAGCTGCTCCAAACATTTATCTTTGATTCATGCATGTATGTGGTGGATGAAGGATACAATATCTGCAGACCTTAGAAGATAGCACAATTTCTATGATACTGTGAAATCCCTGGTTAAGTGGGATATTGTTTTAAGAAATTGTCCATTGCAGGAACTCCATTGTCACTATTCATAGCTAGTTGCAGACTTAGGAACTTTCCCCCTTCCTTGCCTTTTCTTTTTTTTTTAATGACTAACCTATGCTAAGGTTCATTGTGCATTGTAAAACCAAATCCAACAACAAAATGGAGTCCAAGACTGCTGTTTGAACCTACAGCCAACACATGATAGCTTTTCATCCTAAGAACTCCATTTCAAAATCCAACTTCCATGCTTTGTATCCTTGCTTTGTATATCCTGTGTAAGACTACCTTGTGATTCCAGCAAATCACATCAAACTACTGAGGTATCTATGCACTGTCATGACCTGACATCCGAGAAACCTTGGGATAGTGTTCTACAATTTAATTGTGGAATATTGTCTTTCAAGAGAGGTAGTGCACCTACGCACTGCCTGTGTTGAGAAGTGCATAAAAACACCATCAACATATTGGTCCCTCACATACTTTAGATAGGTACCAACTTTCTTAAGCACCTTGGTTTGGTTGAATATTTTATCACCGAACAACACAACTAAACGGTTAATGAGCTCATCTTTTAAATCTTGATTTTGGGCATTCCACTGTGTATGTATGGTGGGCTCGAAGATCTTCAATGTAATATCACTTAGATTTTTATAAAAAAAATTATTTCCTGCAAAATGATCATGGGATCATTAGTCTAAAAAGAGTGAATAAGTAAATTTCAATTGGATTATATATAATAATAGTTAAAACATTTTAAAGTACCTGTGACCTTCTTTGTCTTTATGGGATCAAAATCCTCAGTCACCACAAATGTGACCAATAATTTTTCTATACTAGTAATACAGGAAGATCCAAGAAATGCTACTAAAACATCACCAGTACTAGTGGCCTCTAAATCCCTAGGTACATGTCCTAACACATGTTCTAGCATGTGTTTGTTGCTAGAGGGCGCACTACTTGATGTTTGCATGTTGTGTTGCTGACATTTTAGTCGACAATATAGGCATGAATTATGGGGTTGGATGTTGTGATGTATGCACAGGAAGATCGTAATCAACACTTGTGCCAACCCCTACTCCCTGGGCAACACCTACAATACCCTGATCATGGCCAGTAGCATCATGAGGATGCAAAAAATCCTGTGAAAAAAACACATATTTTAGTTCATGACATAAAAGAGTACAAAATATGAAACCATGAATGAACTTATGTTATAATTAAAGACCTCATGACAACTTACTTGCAAGTTTTGTGCTCTCTTAGTCAATATTTTAACCCTCTCTCTTATCTCATCTGTTTGAGGCACTATGAATAAAAACTGAAGGATTTCTTCATTACATTTTTTTTGGGTCTTCCTTATTATATCTAGAGGGTTTACGGAATATGTGATGTCATCATCACATAATAGTGACTACACCTCCCTATGAATGCTCTCCTCTACTATTGGTGCCTTTCCCTGATCAACTGACTGCAACAAGAATATTAAAAACATTATCGAAATTAACCCAATAAACTTATCAAAAAAATATAATAATAAAACATTTTGCTCGTATCTAATTTATACAATTACAATGAGGTAAACCTATCAGGTAGAAGCACTTGAAGATGCATCATGATCTGTGCTCTGGACCGGAGCCTTCCCTGTATGATCAATGTCCCGCTATGACAAAAATTAAATATAAAAAAAATTACCAAAATGAAACCAATAGACTTACGAAAAAAACATAATAATAAAATGGTATGTTGGATTCATTAATTGGAGGTTGGGTAAAATGGTATATAGCATGTACCACCCCCATAGTAACTGTGTTTGTATCTATGTGATTCAAATTGTAATTGATTAGCAACTCTTCCCCTATAGTTATTTATATTTATCGCACATACGAATACACGGTTTCCCTCGTGCTCCTCAAATATGCAATTGGGTTGCTTTTTGTTGACCTAGGTCATGTACTATTTATAAACCCTACAATATTCCTTGATGATTTTGGACTTCTGTCAATGTGCATATCCACTCCTTTATTTTGATCCTTATCTTTTAGTTGTATATAATTTGTTGACAATGCATACCTACGCATACTCCGTGTATATCGAACTAGCTGCATCCAATCCTTGTAATTGTAACAGGGTCTGACATACCCATCAATTCAATAACTTTGTCGTAACAGACCTTTATGTCATCCATTCAAAATAGGCCCAAACCATGTAATGACGATGGTGTTATGCGATATATCCTCTTGTTGACACAAAAATCAATGTTTATTGGAGGAAGTTCCTTGGGTACCCATTGTTTCTGTATATGTTTGTACCTCAAGGGAACCTCGATGTCACCTATGCTCTCATCATCATAAGAACATGACCCCCCTTCAGTAAGAAAAAATTCTATGCGTTTACAAAATTTTCTTCTTCTAATCTTTTGACCTCTAGTTGATCTCCCTCTTTTAGACCTACTACATGTCTCACTTTCCTCTTCTCTTCCTGAATTTCCCTCGCTCGAGGAAGACAGATCTGAAAAATACCTATTTGGTGGTACCTGCACTCATAAGTATGTTGGATTAATTTCTTTCATGGTAATGTGACCTCAAGGTGACATTATGATTAATCTATCATTTCATCGCTAGAATTTGATAGGTTATAAGGCAATCAAGTCTTGATAGTTTGCAAGTTATTGTTACTACCATCCAAATGTGTCCATCACAAATAAAATAAATGTATGAAGGATACTATCCCTTGAAATTAATGACTTTAAAATGTCATTATTTTACAACCTAACACAAACAGGGAGTTTGGGAGATGCAGTTCACAGTAGCTAGGGCTATGGAAGCCTAAAAAATCTAAACTCAGCGATGAATTTTCCTACATGAACAATGTATGGAAATGTTCCAAGGATTTCTGCATGACAATTGAGGGGAAAAGGTAATGAATGATAGTCATTATTAGTCTCACAGTCTTAATCCAAGTTATTTGATTTACTAGACTTCTACTTAACATTTTAACTCCCAAACTTTGTAACAAGTGTTAAATGTGACTATGGTCCACCAGTTACACAACCAAGGCCTCCAATGTATTCTCTAATTGTAATAAAAGGACTTTTTCTCTTCATTCAAGTAAATAAACTTGAAGGGAAACACCACCAAGTGGTTTATTAGACACCTACATGACCAAAAATAGCAGAAAATTTACATTTAATGCAAATTGAATGCAAATATCCATTGAAATTTTTTGTAGTGTGCAAAAGAATGGTTTCACAATACATAATATATTGGTTTAAGTTGCCTTGAAAAATATGAATTAGAACACTAATAGACATAATTCAAGTGCACGTGTGAGGTGGTTCAGCTATCCACTAATAAACTCCATATGTTTAAGTGGTTAATGGGGAGGGAGTGTGTACTAGGCTTGGTTAAGTCATCATAAGTTTATGCTTTGGCAATAAAAAAATGTCTAAGTCATCTTAAATCTTCCTATGTCTAATTTCTAGGAGACTTTTGGTATGTTTTAAGGTAGGATGAGTGGTTGCATCAATGTTCTAGATCTCTATGACAAGGTTTCAACATCTTCAAATAGTGAAAGTTAGTGCTCATAGTCATTTGAAACAATAACATTTTTATTATGTATGATGGTAGGATTTGATAACTTAAAAGAATTGGCTACCTAACAAACTTAAAGTAAAAAGAAACATTTTCAATTTAAGGGGTTAGCGGTTTCTTTCATCTTTGCATATTGGTTTGATGCTTCAAATGATGCATTTCTTATCCCACTTCTATCATATGGTATTCTGTTGATGTGTTTTTTATGCACTTCTCAACACAGGCAGTGCATAGGTGCACTACCTCTCTTGAAAGACAATCTTCCACAATTAGATTGCAGAACACTATCCCAAGGTCTCTAATGTAAGGTCTTGATAGTGCTTGGAATATCTCAGTTGATTAATGTGATTTTTTGGAATCACAAGGGGGACTTATGGATGATTCACAAAACAGGGAAGTTGAATCTACAAATGAAGTTCTTAAGATGGGAGAGTTGTTGTGCGTTTGTTGTAGGTTCAAATAGTAGTCTTGAACTCCATTTTATCATTGGATTTAGTTTTACAATGTGCAATGAACCTTGCCTAAGGTTAATCATTAAAAAAAAGGAAAAAGGGCAGGGAAGAGAGAAGGTTTCGAGATCTAAAACTATGAATGAACAGTGACAATGGTGGCTACTATAGTTGATAGGCTTCCTAAACTGGGTTTTTCTTGACCAAGAGAAGCCTACAACTACATAAAACTAGTGCAATCTACTAAGGACTACACATTTTTAGATTACATACACACATCATGCACATGCAATCGAACTAAGTTGCAACATTGAAATCAAGAAGCCCAGGCTAACTTTACATAGCAGTTTGTCATCAACAAGTGCTAAAAGTATGGGCTGAAAGTTCATCAAATACCATAACAACAATTTCCATTATCACTTCCATTCAAGAATCTAAAATTAAAACTACTATGGATGGTAGAACCATGCATGCAAGATGAGAAAAATCAAAGAGAACATCCATAAAATCATGCAATCTTGTCTTCTATTGCTGTAAATTCTTTTTACACCAGCTCTCCAACCTCTTACAAATGAGGGGCAAGCCCCTATTTATAGTTTTCCAAAGCCCAAATGAATGGCTAGGATTGAATTACATTGAATGCCCCATATTTTTTTACATTAGGGTTTCACCTACCCCCCATTATCCAGTAATTTTAAAATATAATTTTGTCTTTTTCCTTTTTTGTCATCTAGTGTTAAGGTGCTATAGCAATTTCGTCATTTATTTGATTGCCCTTTTCACTGTAGCTGAAACTACCTGAAAGCTACCTTTGCTTGATGGACTTGCATCATTATTCATTGGATCAAATGAGCCCATCGACGATTGGCATGAATGGATTGGTTGCCCTTGATTCGGGTGGAAAACTCCCTCATGCCTTCTTCAAGGCCACCCCCTTGCCTTTTCGTCATTGACTTCCTTGGCACATGCCTTCTTCTAATGCCGACCCTATTGGTGGGTGCTAGGGGGAGAGGCGAATATGAAATGAATGGTGATAGGAGCTATGCACTTTTCCTTGTTTGGCTTTCTCAATGGCTCTCCTAATGGATCCATAGTAGGCTCCTTGAATCTTGTGTACATGAAGTGTCATAAGTGCTTTCATACACAAATCAAGACAAATGTTAGTCAAATCCTCCAACTCTTTGTTAGATCCATCCATGCATCATCAAAAGATCATAATATTCATATTTGGAGCTCATTTAGACCATAAACATTAATGTGGGCCCAAGGGGATGGGCAGCGAATGAGGGACAACAAACTGGAAGGGAAGTTCCTGAACCTCACAAAACTTAGAAAAACCAAGATTTTTCAATTATAGTGCATGGGAAAAGGGGAAGGAAGAGCGCCAAGAAAAACTTCTTCAAGATTGGACTCGTTTAAAAAAAATGGAAGCTTGGAAGGGGAAAGTCGGAGGGTCACTGCCCTTTGAAATGGAAATGAGCACATAGCGGCCCAGAAGGAAAGTCTTGGGATGGCAACAGAGGGGCTGGGTTCTAGAGGATGAGTCATCAGGGGATGGTGGAAGTTTAAAATAGCCACAGAGGGATGGAGTCCCAGAAACGGCCACGAAGGGGTCGGGTTTCGGAGGCCAGGTTGTTGGGGGCCGACAGATGTTTAAAATGATGGAGGGGTGGAGTCTCGAAAACAGCCACGGAGGGGCCGGGTTCCAGAGGTCGGGTCGCCGGGGGTTGACGAAAGTTCAAAACAACCACAGAGGGGCCAGGTTTTGGAGGCTGGGTCGCCGAGGGCCAACAAATGTTCAAAATAGCCATGGAGGGGCTGGGTCTTGGAATTGAGTTTTGTAACTTCCCAAAACTTAACAAAACCTTGGTAGTTCACTTAGGCACCACTAAAACATCCCAAATCCATAGGAAACTTGTCCCCAAAGTCAAAAATGAAGGAAAAAGAAAATTGAGTGAGCAGGGAAATCCGACCAAGGAAATCTGGTAGGGCGGACCCGGAGGACTTGAAGGACTTAGAAAATTTGTGGGGTGAAACATGGTCGACTTGAAATGATACTATGAGGCTCACTAACCATTTTAGAAGCCAAAATTGGGGGCATGCAAAATGAGGCAGGGGCACAAAATGACCCGGCAAGGAAACAGGAAGAGAGGGTCCCTATTTTGAATAGGGCATGTGTGCAAAACATGCACAACATATTCCCATCCCATTGCAAAGAAAAAAGGTTAAACATTTAGCAATCTGCCATTCTTAAGTAATATTACCTTATGTCTTGAATCAATGACAAGTTAAAGAGGGTATAAATTAGGCTCGATAACTATTAAGGTCTATTATTCTAAGAAATAGGGTCATGATAAAATTGACCATGACTTGGCTATCACAAAGTTAACAAAACTTGCTAACTTTGTATTCAACTATAATGAGGTATTTAGTCATTATGATTTGATTGGTGAGAAACTCTTAATAGGTACTAATAAAGATCTACCTACATATATACTTGAACTTATGTTGAGATTAAGATGAAGTTCCTTATGACCACCTTTCCTAACAATAGGTAATTAATAGCAAGTATATTGAATATGGTGGATATATGTATGGTGGATAAATGTATGCTAAGCATTATGACTAGTAATACACAAAATGTGATATACTCAAAAGTAGTATATTTTGTAATATTACATAAATATGGATTTAACTTATGTCTACTAGCTAATGTATTTTTCAAATAATAATTGAATGTAGTGAATGGCCTTTGACACCACTTTATGAGCTTGTATTTATGTATGTGGCCAAATAGAGGTGAAATCATGTGGCTTCAATATTTTACTTGTGATATGGATTTTGATCCCAAGACCTATAGGACCATTATATAGTTTAGTGGATCCATTAGGGGTATTTTAATCAAATTAACTAGCCTAGGGTGTAAACACTTCAAACAATATGTGTTAGATCAACATTTTGATACTTTCTAAGTGTCACAATGTTGAACCAAGATTGATATAGGACTTAACTTCTTAGCATCACAAGTAGGGTTGAGAAAGGGACTCTAGAAGGGCATTTCAATCCTAATCAATGGTAGAGGCATCTGGAGCTCTAAGTGGGCAGGTTAGTAGCTACATTTTGATCCATCTGTAGAGTTGAAGACTACAAAAATTTCTTGGGCATGCGTGCTAGTCAGGGTATGGCTAAATACAAATATTTTATTTTTTGTCTTATCTTATACCATTTTACGAGAATGGTGGTGCCAATGTATGAGAAGATCTTTGGAAAGACATGAAAATTGTAGGTTAAAGAGAATGGGGGTGCCAATATAAAAGATATAAATCACTTACAATACTCATTGTCCCTTTGTCGTCAATTTTCCTTGAGTTCCCTCAACCTCGTCGCTCTGGCTTTCCTCCTGCCCTATTGCACTAAGCTGTGTGTGCTCCTACGCGTGCATATTGATATGCATGGTTTTCGCTCCTCCAAACTCTTCCTAATTTCTGGTATTGACCTTTCACTTCTCCAATTTGACAAGCTACAACCTGAAAATAAGGTTTCAACGGAGGTTTTAGAGTATGTTAATTAAAATGAAACTTATGGCGCCATTTAGGTTTTAATATTCTACATAGTTAAGTATATATTAGCTATATTTTACATAATAAATAATATAATTATTCTACTTATTATAACTATATATTGTATTCTTTAACAAAATTATTAAATACATGTAAAATTATTATAATTAATAATTAATAATAACTATACTTTTATATAAGGGTATGTGCAGGATCATGATGGGCCAAAAAGTGGCAATATGATGGGTATGTGGCTAACGACTTTCTTTTTACCCAAAATTGATGAAGCGAAAAGGGTTTTAAAAGGAGATTCTCAG
>VDFB02128793.1:0-82035 GCA_007258455.2 Sequoia sempervirens
CTATGTATACACATACTATCCCCCTATTGCATAATTTCATTATTTTCATCTCTCATTTAGCTTGCATTCATGGTTTTAGGTCATTTTTCATATCACACTGTGTTGTCAAATATTTGTCTTTTCCAAGTGTTTGCTTGGTGGTGAACCCCATATAACTCATATAACCCCTCCTAGGACCTTCCTAATTGTGAATTGACTCACCTTGTGAGGTTGTTAGTCAATCCAATTGGGACTCCTAGGACAATAGTTAATGTTTGAGTGGGAAAGTGTAATATCTTTCAAGGTATCCATTTTCCTATTCATCAACCCAAAAACAGCTAAGGTTGCTCAAACAAGGTTGAAAGGTCATACACCACTCTAGTGGAAAGAGGTGAAAAATGAGAGAAGAAGAAATGGGAGAAATAGGATCACAAGATGGGATCGAATGGTAAGCAAAATGAAGGCTAGTTTTTTTCTTGGTGATTATCAACTTGAGCTTCTCAAGAAGTTACAAAATTTAAAACAAAGAGAGTTGAGTGTGAAGGATTATATTGAAGAGTTTTATAAAATTTATATAAGATTTTTTCATAATGAATTGGACCACAAAAAAGTAGTAAGGTATGATAATGGATTGAGGTTGAACATCCAAGATGAACTAAGCATGATAAGATTGTGAAATGTGGAAGAAGCATATCAATATGCTCTAAATGTTTAAGAGAAACTAGCAAGGAAGCAAGGAACAAACAAAGTTAAAGGTTGATTCAGCAAAGGAAAAGTGCAGCAATAGAAAATTTACAGCCATGGTAAGGAGGCTAGCCCAAGGTATGTGTAGGATCATGATGGGCCAAAAAGTGGCGATATGATGGGTATGTGTAGGGTATGTGGCTGATGACTTTTCTTTACAAAAAAATTGATGAAACAGAAAGGGTTTTTAGAGGAGATTCTTAGATTTCCACCAATATTAATTATACTTTAATTTGAATTTAATAAATAATTATTATTCATTTTCTATTTGAATTACAACTAAAGTCCTGATTGATAGGCTGATTGAAAAACATATATAGCTTTATAATAGTATCACATTTTTTGAATTCGAAACATGTGTCATGCATTCTATGCTTCACATACTATAGGATTTAAAAAAAAAAAATTCATTAAGTTTTGACCAAGTTAAGGTGGTCATACATACTAGGTTTTATATTTTTTAAAAGTTGTAATTAAAAATTCATAATTAATTATTTACTTGGAAAAAAATTACAAAATAATATCCATCACATCAGGACATGAGTCGTCTACTTATATATAAAATCTTATAAAAAAATATTATCATTTTATTGTGGTTAGGGTGGTTAGATAGACACCTACTTCTTATTTTTTCCCTAAAATTTAAGTGCTATTGCATTGAAATTTCAAATTTTCACCAATTTTTATAGATTTTTTTTGAAAATAAACCTAGTATTTTAGAAACTACATTCAATTTTCTATAGATTCTATTCATATAAATTTTTGAAATAATATAGATAACTTATTCAAATTTTTATGTCAAGTTGCCTAACTCTGATTTTTCTAAATTTTTCGCCACTTAAGGGCCTGTTTTTTCCATGATGATGATCCTACACATACCCCCATCAAAAAAAAAAAAAAAAAGGATGAAGCAAGATACATACCATACCCCAATGAGAGGTAGAGGTGGATATGGAAGAGTCCAAGGTAGAGGCTTCCAAGAAACATGTTCTAATTGTGGACAATCATGCCATAGGTTTTATGAATGTCCACAACACAAACCAAAAGGGTCAAAGAGAATAGGGGCAACAAGTGTACATATAGCAAAGGGGGATCATGAGTCTATAGGGTCTATTAGCCAACTAGATGAACTTGAGAGAGGAGAAGCACTTATGATGAAGAGGACAATGTTGAAGCCAAGCAAGAAAGAGGATGAACTTGTCCAAAGAAAACAAAATATTTAGAACAATATGTAAATTAGGTGGAAAATGTTGTAAAGTCATAATAGATAATGGAATCAGTGATAATTTAGTTTCAATTGAAGTGGTTGATAAGTCAAGGTTAGAAATGATAGCTCACCCAACCCCTTACAAGGTTTCATGGTTGCAAAAAGTTCACCAAGTCTTGGTTGATCAACAATGCCTTGTGAATTTATGAATAGGCACATATGAAGATGAGGTGTGGTTTGATATCGTGTGGATGGATGTATGTCACTTACTCTTAGGGAGGTCATGGCAGTTTGATAGAAAGGAAATCTATAATGGAAGAGAAAACACTTACACATTGCAGAAAAATGGAAGAAAATGTGCTCTTAAACCATTGGAAACCAAGGAAGACGAGGTGGAAAGTTGTCCAAAAATTATGCTAGTGACATGGAAGCAATTCTTGAAAGAGAATAAAGGGGAAAGGCTATGCTTTGCAATAGTTCCTAAGGAGATGCAAGTATATGTAGTAGATGATAGCAGTGAAATTACTTTGGAAGTGAGGGAGCTTCTTGAAGAGTTTGATGAAATTGTTTCTAAAGAATTGTGAGAAAGACTACCACCTATGAGGAGAATCAACCATCATGTTGATTTGATTCTAGGGGAAATTTTACCCAACAAGGTATCCTATAGGTTGACACTTGCAGAAAATGAAGAAGTAAACAAACAAGTGCAACATCTATTGGAAAAAGGACTGATCAGAGAGAGCCTTAGCCCATGTGCGGTAAAAACTATGTTAGCACCAAATAAGGATGATGAATGGAGGATGTGCACGGACTCAAGAGACATCAATAAAATAAAAAATAAGGTATCATTTTTCTTTACCAAGAATGGATGATCTCACGAACTATTTTTGTAAGGCTAGATATTTGACAAAAAATTGAGTTAAGGAGTGGATATCATCAAATTAGGATAAGAGAGGATCCATTGAGTAAAATTGAAACACTATTGATTGAAATGAGAGCTATAGAAGATGGATTTCATGCTATAAAAGAGTTTTATAGGGATGATTTGGACTTAAGGATGTATAGATAGTATATATGGAGTCTACTAGTGTTGATAGGACACCTTGGATGGATTATTGTTCAATGGAAAAATTTGTATACCACAAGGATCAATGAGGTAGAATTTAATAAGATAAAACAATTGTGGTGATTTAGCTAGACATTTTGGAGCTAAGAAAATAGTGGCACATTTTAGTGAAAGATATTTTTGGCCAAAGATGAGTGTTGAAATGAAAAATTTTGTGCAAGGATGTCAAGTTTGTCAATATACCAAAGGAGGGAGTCAAAATATAGGCTTATATCAGCCATTACCCATATTAGAGAAGCCATGGGAAGATGTGAGCATGGGTTTTGTGCTAGGACTACTAAGAACACATTAGGGTAAGGATTTTATTTTTGTGGTTGTTGATAGGTTTTCCAAAATGGCTCACTTTATAGCATGCAAAAATATGGATGATGCAACACATGTAGCAATTTTTTTCTTTATGGAGGTTTTTAGATTACATGGTTTACCAAGAATTATAGTTTTAGACCTTGAAAGTAAGTTTGTAGGACATTTTTGGGAGACACTTTGGAAGAAATTAGGGACTAATTTAAAGTTTAGTTTTGCATATCATCCTCAAACAGATGGACATGACAAATTTGTTAATCAGAGCTTAGAAAATTTGTTAAGATATTTAATTGGTGACAAGCCTAAGCAATGGGATTTGTTATTGCCTCAAGCTGAGTTTGCATACAATGACTCGGTCAATAAAAGTATAGGTAAGACTCCATTCTAGATTATTTATGAGCATAGTTCTAGAGGTATTTTAGAATTGATGGTGCTTCATGGAAAAATAGTGCTCACCAAAATTAATCAACAAGATGATGAACCACTAATCATTCTAGGGCATGAAACATACAATTATGAGGGTTAAAACATACAAATATCAATTAGAAACTAATCCTAAGTATTATTGCAATGAAAAGGGTAGTTTGGAGAGCCTAAAATGATGTGTATCTTGTAGAAAACTTTTTCTTAGGCCACAAATGACTCATTCACCTTTAGTGGTGAATGGATCCCTGTGAGGCTTTCAAAACCCAAATTTTGGATTTTATTCCTCTCAGTTTGTACTCCTATATCCCATATTTTCATTGCTTCAAACCCTATAGAAGATTCATTCACCTTTAGTGTCAAATGGATCCTTTTAGGGTTTCAGAAAACTGACTTCTGGGTCATGTACTTCAATGTTTGCACTCTCAGTTCCAAGGTTTCCAACTCTCAAAACCATGTAACAAATTTTGTAGCTTCCTTTCTTTATTCTTTCATTATGAATGACAATCTTGCAACTTGACAACTTTGACAATTTTGTTTCAATCTTTGTTTTTGCTTGATTTTCAACCTACAAACCTGTAAAAATGCATCAAAGAGGAGAAAACTTGTTTATTGTTAGTGAATAGAGGTTTTCCTAAGTCAAACCCCTTAAAGGTAATTAAACCAAATGATGAAATAATGAAATTGAAGCATGAAACATGAAATAATGAAGTGTTGATACCTTGGATGATGTTTTTTAATGAAAATGTGCAAACTAACATGAAGTGTCCATGAAGAATGTAGATCTTGATCTGAAATAGGATGTGAAACAATTCTTGCAAATAGATCTCCAATGCTACATCAACTATCTTAGCTCAACAATATGTATGAATGCACTATGCCCTTGACATGATCAAATGACCTTGAATTGCCACAATAAAACCTTGATAATATGCCCTTGAATACCATACTGGATGCTCTTGAATAATCTAAAATGCTCTTATGAACTCTTAGGATGCTTGCATAATAATTGTTAGGTGAAGCTATGTGAATTAGCCTTGTATTTATAATAAATCTAGAGATTAACCCCCAAATTCAAAGAATTCAAGCAACCTTAGATCTGGGTATTAAAATCATAAGGATCCCACCACAATTAAATTAAAAAAGAGGGGTCCTATTATGGGTCCTAGCAAAAATTTCTAGGAAAATGCTTCGGTAGGATGAAATAACATCAAAACCCCACCTAAAATATGCCAAAAAAATCGGTGTCTTGTGTTTGGAGGAATCATTTTCAACTCAAGGTGAATGGGTCCTAGCATAATTTCTAGGACCTAGCTTCGAGGAGGTGAAATAACATAAAAAAAACTACCTCAAAAATGCATAGAAATGGGTGTCCTATGTGGAGAGGTCTCATTTTCTAGTAAAGGAAAATGAGTCCTAGAAACATTTTTCAAGACACCAAATTTGCAAAATTCAATGTCATACCATATCATTATTGGGTGTTAGGATAGATCCTTGAAAAGAGGGCTTGAATTTGAAATCAAGGGGCCAATTAAGCTCAATTAACCACCATTAATTAATGAAACCCTAGAAAAGTGTAATACAACACTTTACAACACCTTAAGTAAGGTACTTAAAAATGGGCCCAAGATCAATGTGAATGTGTTACAACAAATTAGAACATTAAACCTAGGAAAAATTAGGCTTATTCAATGACAATTATTCCCAAGTCAAGTGAGGAAAAAGGATACTTTTTCTGTTACTACAGAGGGAGCTTGCAAATACTGAGAGATAGAAGAGAAGTGTTAAAGGAGAATATTTTTCCAAATTTATGCAAAATTTGCATCACCAAGTGAGGGAAAAACTTAATTGGACTAGTCAAAAATATAAAGAGAAAATTGATTTGAAGAGGAGAGAAAAAAAATTGTAAGTTGGAGACATGGTACTGGCACACCTATGAAAGGAAATATTTCCTAGCCATACCTACAACAAACTCAAGTGGAAGAACTATTGGTTATTTTTTAAGAACCAAACTGATCTTCAAAAATACCTATGGACTTTTCCATTTCCAATACTTAGTACTCCAAATGGATTGGCCAACGAACAAGTAAAAGCTATGAGACTTCTACTCCTACACATTGGCCTGTGTTAAACCTGAGAGGGTGATCCCACAATGTATACTCAGGAATTTATATGACTACTACTCTGATACATGGTCAACAACAAATAATTCTCATAAATTTACTCAACAATGTAGCATATCAAATAAGTTACCAACTCATTTATTGATATCCTACACTTAGATCATGAGAAGATAAAACTCAATGTAAAAAAACTATAGTGGTATTCATTTATAAAATAAAAGTGATTAGCTGGTGAATCAACTTAAAAACTGAATTATGAATACTTTGCATGAACTAGTGTCTTACTCCAAGCATAGAGTCGATATCAACTTGTGTAATTAGATAACATATTATCAATAGCAACCTACAATCTCAAGAAACACTACTTTACAAAATTCCCCTATTGCATTCATGAGTCAACAAATATCCTAGCACTAAATTCCTATGAGTCAACAATCTCATCCAAGCATTTACATTAATTCATTGAACAAATTAGCAAGAATGAAATTAAATATCCATTGAGAAACAATAAAGATAAACAAAAAGAATCCTAGATTACTTTCACTCATAACTCATAAAACAAGTACAAGGAGAGACAATAGCCATGAAATTGGTATCACTCTGTATTGTATTTGCTATATTGTTATCAAAATTACATACATAATAATAAAACTCTGAACTTAAGACAAAACTCTAAAACATGCTTGATATTCCTTTTACAATTCACAACATTGAATGCAAAAAATTCAACCCCTACTTTTTGTCCCTCAATTCCTTCTTATAGAGATGAAGGAGTAAAACAAGCCTCAGGCTAGAAAGTACACATGTCAATATCCTATTGGACCACTTATAATAAAGATTCCCCTATTAAGTTGCATTGTGTTCCCAAGAGGTGGTAAACATGTGGGGAAATGAAAATGGTCTTCATTCGTTGTTGTAGATCTGGTCCAATTTTCAAAAAGGTTCCTTCAAATAGTTATCGAGAAAAATTTGCTCCCACATACACAAAGTGAAAGAAAGAAAGCATGATAGAAACATAAAATAAAAGACAAAACATATGTCCACATCTGCAGCCTTGTCATCAATTCAACTTGAAGAAGATGCACTTATATTTTCCATACTTTATCAGAAGCCTAATCTGTACTAAATCAAGGCTATGTAGTGCAACTCTAACTCATCCATTATTCATCATGGATACAGACTTCAAAATTTCAAATCACCACCCCACCATTTCATATCAGTCCACCAATCTTTCCAAGTATCTTCCTTTCCATGTTGGGAATTCATCTTTAGTGGGACAAATGAAATTCATGACTTCATCATTCCTTTCTCTATAAGGTGCATACTTGGTGACAATCTAGTTAGCTTCCTTATCAAATTCCATTAGGCGGTCTCAGCATGAGCTAGCATATCCATACTTATCTTCAATGATTCCATATCAAATTTATGACAAAGTGACATAGCTTGATCTGAAATAACTTTATTGGTTTCATTTTTACACTATTGTAGAGTTTTTATGCTATCATCATCCCTTAGAATGGATGGAAGAAGGCCATGATGTGATTCATGGAAGGATTTTACTAGCTCTTTTATTTTGTTCTCCACTGGTTCAATATCTCCCCTATATCCTCCAATCTTACCTACAAGAACAATAGTAGGTTTAAACTTTTTAGGAGGATTGGCATCCTACTTAACTCAAATTGACATCAATACTAGTTCCTTATTCCTAGGGATCCAAATTTCCATGAGTGGAATAGCTATTTCTCTATCATTGTCAAAATTCCTGATAGCAGCCACCATGGATGAATAACTATATGAATACTATTCAACCTATTATTCACTCTTCTGTTCAAATGTTCCAATACTGTAGTGAAAATATTCATGTTGCTCTTGAAAATATCCTCATCATGATTATAAAATTTATCTTTATATTCATTTAGCTACTTATGTAACTCTTCCTTATTGATATCTTCTTCAACCTATGGCCCTTCTGATGTACTAGGTTTTACTATTGAAATGAGCACACTTCCCATGTTGTATGGCACAATTTCCCATGAAGAACTTACTTCAATAGTAAACTCTAGGCGTACAACTTATTGTGAAGTGGTGGGGGAGTCAACATCATTTTGCTTAGACTTTTTAGGTTGAAAACTCTACAACTTATCTTCCAATAATGCTACCTTTGTTTGCAACTGCATATTATACTGCTCAATCCTTCCATATTTAACTAGCATATTATTGTGATCTATCCCAAGATTATCCTTTTTTGTACTAACTAATTCTATAGTGGCCTTTGTAAATTATGCAACATGAAATGACATATTTTCTTCTTCTAAAGCCTATGTTTTTGGCACCCTTTTTATTATTAAGCCTCCATTGTAGTTAGGTGTGGGCTCAACAATATCAGGTTTCCTTGTGCTTTAGGCTAGAGACCATATAGCCAAGGCTTTCCATTGTTCACTAAAAGTAGACCCCTGTAGTGCAAGTGCAACTTCTTCTTTTGCATCATAGAGAGGCTTGCCACATTTCTTTATTGTGTCGAAAGCTATGGAAAAAGCTAAATCCCATTCTAGAAGTGCAACAAAATGCTGCTATCCCTTACCAATTCTTGACCCTCTTTTGCAGTCATCTTTTGGAATCTAGCTCTCATTTCATTTAATTTTTTTTTCTAGATGATGAAATTCAACAATTCTAGATGAAGGATTCTTTCTATAGCCAAAATTTTGACATATTCATCTCTTTTAGCTCTGTATGAAAATTCCATAAAATCCTGAGACTTTACAAATGAGTTATCATCTAAGAAATTTATACATGCTTCAACCTACATATCATCTATTCCATTGAGTCCAGTGAGATGATATTTACTCAATCTCATACCCAATTGATGTGTCGCCATTACTACCGATGTAGTGGGGACTCCTTGCATTTCCTGCTTTGATACCCAAATATCATCATCAGAGACTTCATCAACATAGTCCACTAGACCAGTCACTTCAACCCTTTGTCTTTTCAATGGTGTCTCTTTTGGTGGTAATTCACTAGGTGGTGGAGAATCAATGTCTACAATTTTAGGCTATGTTGTCCTTCAAGGAGATGGTGGTGGTACTTGTGGCATAGGAGAAGGAGGCTTATATTCCTCTTGTTGAGAAGGATTAGAAGTTGTATCAATTTTATTTTCTTTACCCTTTCTCCTTACAAAGAACTTTATTCTTGGTTCATTAGAGACTTGAGATGTATATTTTTCTCCCATATCATGGATTTCTCCTCCACTCTATTCTTCTAAAATTGGGGCTTTCCCCCTGTCTTTACTTATCATCCCTTTAGTTTCAAGGTGGCCCACTATTGAGCTTAAATTCCTTGATACATGCTCCACCTTTTGTATTACATTTTCAGTATTTGGGAGAACCTTGAAGTCAGGTTCTTCTTGCTTTATCTTTCTTTGGATCTTATTGAAGGAAATCCACCTTGCTCTTCATTTTTCCTACTCCACAAGGTTGATTACATTTCTTATCACATCCTCTAGATATTGGAAAATGTTTATAAATTTGTAGATCTTGTTTCTTTCTTTCAACTAGGTCATAGAACCTTCAGGGTTATATCCAACCCTTTCAATTGACCTCTACATGCAGTAGGTTTTGAGTATATCGATAATATTATTCCAACCTCCCTTGGTCATTACAAAATGAGAAAAATAAGTGTAAAAAGGAAAAAATGTTCCTTTTCCTTGATTTAAAAGATGTTTATTTTCTACACTTCCCAATTTCCACATCAGGTCAAGGAAACCAATTCTCTCTAGCACAAAATTTTTCAGCAAGTGAGGTGTTACCATGGAACCTGAACCATATATTTTTTGGCAACCTAGATCTTTCTATGACTTCTAGGGTTTTTCACGTACAAGGAGAAAGTAGGTCCAAAATTCTAGGTAGGTTCACTCAAATTATGCAATGTATGATGTTATTTAGGCTAAATGAGATGATATAAATGCAACTAAGCTATGAAATTGATCAAATATGAATGGAAAACCTAAGAAACAAGTGATGTTTGAAAACACATTGTGTAATGCAAGAACACCTAGCAATGAATGCAAAACTAAACATAAATGGGTGAAACTTGAAGTGTGCACCTAAAAACTTGATGGAGAATGGAAATTGCTTCTGAAATGCTACTGATGCTAATTTTTGGACCTGGTGGGACTCATTCACCATTTTGAGCGAATCAGTCCTAGTTCTGCAAAACTGAGTCGGAACTTGTTTCAGACAAAAGGGTATCTAAAAATGCTAAAAATACAAAAAATGACCTTGACGTGGGATTCATTCTCCACCCATGGTGAATGAGTCCACTTTTAATTTCTAAATTTTCAAAGGTGGAATCCAGAGCTTTCAGTCTACACTTTGGCTTTATATAGGTGTTCGCGTCCAAAACTCTGATTTACAGGCCTAAAAATAACTTTTGATGGAGATATTTCCTTAAACAATGAGGAGAAGAATTAAACAACTTTGCAACTTTATTCTTAATTATTTTCAAGCTTCCAAGAGTCCTAAATCTAGAAACACACAAGACACGAGGGAAAGATGTTGAATGTTAGGGCATAGGGGTTTTCCTTGGTCAAACCCCTTTTAGGTAATTAAATTGAAATGATGTAAGAATGGAATGAAACATGCAATAATGGAATTTATTACCTTGCAATGATGTTTGATCTTGAAATTCTATATCAAAACATGAAGAATTTTCCCTTGAGTGTCTAAAAATTGATATCTTGGTGACCTAAAATGATGAAACCCAAAGTTGCTTGACTTGAGATGGAAGAATGATGGATGAATGAATGATAAGAGATGTGAATTAGGGTTAAAAGACTTATATTTATAGTAATTTCACCTATTTTACCCGTTAATACCTCATCACAGGCCGACATGAAGTAATATTAAACTTAAATTTCACTTTTTTCCTGCTCAAAAGTCAAAATTAGGCCAAATGGGACTGATTCACCACACATGGTGAATGGGTCCCACCTAGATGGGACTGATTCTCCATGCATGACAAATGGGTTCCATAGGGGCTAATTTGATAGCTAAGATGCCAAGAGATAAGGAAATAAGGTTTAAATTGCAACCTTATCAGGTATTTGATCAAATTAAGCCTAGGGATGCACAATATGGGTTAATATGGGACTACTTGTGATGATGTGAATGTCAAATAGGGCTTGGGACACAAAAATCAATGTGAAAATGTGATTAAATACACTTTACAACACTAAAATGAGGTCCACTTAGCCTAGGGAGGCACAAGAACTAATGTGAATGTGCAAGACACATTACAACACTAGTTTATCATTAAGTTTATCTTACAAGCCTTCTAAATTGATGTGATAATGTTATTAAACACATTTTATAATGTTGAATTAGGGAGAAATAGGTTCATTAAGTATAGAAAAGTGTGAAATAATCTTATAACACTTTACAACACCTTTACAAGATGTTAAAAGCATGTTTTTCAATTTATAAGGGTCCAAGACCTAGTGTGGATGCATAAAATGCCCCACAACACCTGAATCAAGGCCTCATTATGTCAATTTTATCATGAATTAATCCCATGTAAAGAAAAGGGTACTTTTTACTATGACACAAAACCATATATTCTTAAAATAGTATAATTAGGGTATGGGATAACATCTCCCCAATTATGATCAACTCCAAGCTAAAGCCTTCTCTCCTTGGGTCTCAAGAAACCATGTAGAGCTATGGGAATTCTAGGTACACTCACAATTAAGACTCTCCTTAGTTATGAAGCAAACAAGTTCTAAAATGTTACATAATCATATGTCCTATCATCCTTGTCTAAAACAACAGCCCAACATTGCATGTGCAACTCCAAATTACCCTCTCTTCTTTCCAAAGTCATATTAGGCCCAAAGAAATGTGCACCCTTGAACAAAAACATATGCATCAATAATGAATACCATTTGAATCTCACTCTCAATTCAAATTTCTTCAACCCTATCAGTCCTTCATGCATTTTTTCTAAAAGAAACCCCGCATAATTATACACTATACAATATTGGGGGTGTTGAATATGGGAAGCCATATGCATCCATTAGGTGTGTATGTAAATAATGTGAATATGTGAATAAAACTTATACAACACACTAGTGAAACATTATATCAAGGAATTGAAATAATAATTAAATTTTCCTCAATGGCATCTCATTGTGCTCTATCTGCAAGTATTTTTTAAGTCATTTTGCTCTCAAATTATTTGTGCACATGAATTTCCAAATGACAACCTGAAGAATGAGAGATGCTAGAAATGCAAGAGATGTTTCCTACATTACATGATTGATAAACTAGCTGTAGATGATATGCAAAGATAATAATGCTGCTATGATGTTGCTAATGAAAATGATATGATGAAAATACTGTAATTAAGATGTTGCCAATGAAAATTCTATGATTAACTACTTGATGCTAAAATGCTAATACTAAAATGCTCACTAAAATGACAATGCTAATCAAAATGTTGCAAAGTGTAATTGCTACAAATGCTCAGCTCTCTCTCTTTTTCTTGTAAATGAGGGTCTATTTATAGATTTTCCAAGGCATGAGTCTAGGTGGCAGAAATCAACAGTCTAGATTCAATTTGGAGAGTGGAAGGTTGAAGATGAAGAGCTTAGAGAGAAAAGTAGAGTGTGTTCCCTTCATAAGAACAAACTGCCAAGTGTGAAGAGGAATAAAATGGAGATGAAGGCCAAGTGTCCAAAATTAGTTAGAATTTGTTGATGATAGATGCAAAATTAAATATTAGAAATATTTAATTTCTTGAGACACATGAGGAGGTGGAAGGTGTGAAGAAGTTAGTAGACATGTGCTTAAATTCAAATTTAAAATTCAAAATTAGTGAGAGGAGGTTAATTAAATAAAACAAACTAATTAAATTTGTTCATTTAATTAAGATATGAAGAAAATGATTTAGGATAGAAAGAATTAGAGAAAAATGAACTATATAAATAATTTTTTTGATTTATTTATAAGTGGGAGAATTAAAGATTATTAATTAAATAAATTGTATTTAATTAATCCTCTAGACCAAATTTGCGTGTATACATTTTTCCCCTCTTTGAACTGATGTGTTTGCGACATGTTGCTTCAAAAAAAAAAAATTGTCGATAGTGCTGATAAAAAAATTCAATATGCCCTAGACGCTAATTTCTGAGTGATGATGTGTTTGTCTGCTCGGGAGATAAATTGTGGAAATTTTTGAATTTTTAGAATTTTTCATATTTTTGAAGGGTATGTGTAGGATCATCATGGAAAAAATTGGCCCTTAAGTGGCAAAAAATTCAAAAAAATCAGAGTTAGGAAACTTGACATAAAAATTTGAATAAGTTATCTATATTATTTCAAAAAACTGTAAGAATACAATCTATAGAAAATTGAATTTAGTTTCTAAACTACTAGGTTTATTTAAAAACAAAAATCTATTTGGTGAAAATTTGAAATTTCAATGCAGTAGTACTTAAATTTTAGGGAAAAAATAAGAAGTAGGTGTTTGTCTACCACCCTAACCATAATAAAATGATAATATTTTTTATAATATTTTAGATATATAGAGGACTCATGCTGAATGTGATGCATATTTTTTTGTAACTTTTTCCCAAGTAAATAATTAATTATGAATTTTTTTCTTAAACTTTTAAAAATATAAAACTCATATGTTTGACCACCTTAACTTGGTCAAAATTAATGATTTTTTTTTTTAATCCTATAGTATGTGAAGCATAGAATGTGACACATGTTTTAGATTCAAAAATGATACCGCTTTGAAAGCTATAGATTTTTTCAATCAACCTATCAATCAAGACTTTAGTCATAATTCAAATAGAAAATGAATTTAATATTTATTTATTAAATTCAAAGTAAAGCATAATTTATATTGGTGGAAAGCTGAGAATCTCTTTTAAAAACCCTTTTCATTTCATCAATTTTATGTAAAAAAAAATTGTCAGCCACATGCCCTACACATACCCATCATATCGACACTTTTTGGCCCATTATGATCCTACACATACCCTAAATTTTTTATGATTTTATGAGGATTTTCAAATTTGTAGGATTTTGTGATGATTTATCTCCTAATAAAGAATATTGACCCTATCAATTGATTAATTGATGCCCTTTTAAAAATAAAAAATAATCCCATTTGCATACCCTCCATTTACCCCTTTAAAAGATAGAAAGACGAAAAAGCAGTTCATTTGAATTCATTTGCAATTGAGTGATTGAGCTGATTGAGCAATTTAGCAAGATGGTCATCCCATACCACACATCATTTCAAGTGAGTTCGATGACACGACCGCCCCACCGCATATGGACCTCTAGTACATACCTCGACAAACCACCTTTTGCTGAAATTTGACTTTTTTTTGTGCCCTTTCATGTTTTTAAAATCTATAATAGTTTGTTTTAGCGCATATGGTTTCTAAAATAGCGCATATAGGTATTTAGTGCATCTATGCCTCGATATAGTGCATAGATTGAATGTTTAGTGTATTTAGGTTTTAGCGCATAGATGCTTTGTTTCAACACATTGATAGATTTTTGTAGTGCATCCATTATTCTAGTGCATAGATGTGTTTTGGTGCATTGCCACCAAAAATAATGAAATGTTGATTTTTCTCCTTGATTTTGATGCTTTATGATCATGCCAACTGTTGTTTTGGTGATGTTTGATAGGATAGATGATGATTGACCTCATGATGGATGAGAGCCAATGATAGGGTAGATGATGTGACCTCATGATGAATGAGAATTAATGATAGATGCTACATGAGATTTGATTGAAGTCTCATTAAAGTTGATTAGGTTGATTAATAGGTTGATTGATTAAATGTTGATTTGTGACATGTCATGATTATAGGAGGACTTAAAAGTTTTTTAGTCTCGGGAGCGCTACCTATAGACTTGAGATATGATTCCATGTCTAGTACAAGCAGATTTGGATGTTATTGAGCAACATGGTTTATCTTACTTGCTTGATATGCCCCAATATAGGATAAAAAAGGGACTATTGACTTTGTTAGCTGAGATATGGCATAGCGACCACAACATGCTCCATTTGGCTACCAGTGAGATGACAGTTACCTTGGAGGATGTATACCAGATATTGAGGATTCTGATGGTTGGAGAGTTAGTCGTATATGATCACATAGAGCAGGGAGGTACTGAGGCACTGAGGAGAATTTTTTATGATGACGGTATTAGTGGTTAGGAGATCCCATGGTAGGATATGGTTGATTCTTATGAGCCATTACCATCTGTTCTAGCTGGGTTTGTTGGAGGTTTCTTCTTTCCCAACTATAAGTCAAAGGGACTATATGTTGGTTGGGTAGGATGTTGGAGATGATGATCACTTAGGGGATATGATATTGTAGACACCTAAAAATGAACTAGGCCTGCAAGCTTCATTTTTACCACTTTCATCCTAGCATAATTATGTCATTTATTTATGTCCTTGGTCCACATTCGACTATTGATTAAATAATTCATGATTATTTAATTAATTCATGTCCTTTCATTCCTCTTGATTATTAAATAAATAAATTGCATTTATTTATTAAATATGTCATTAACTATCTAAGTCTTTCTTTAATTAAATAAATTTCTTAATTTATTTAATTCCCCTTTATCATTTAATTCTTCTTGATTATTAAATAAATAAATTTCATTTATTTATTAAATATGTCACTAACTGTCTTAATTAAATAAATTGATTAATTTATTTAATTAATTAGTCTTATCTCCTAAATTAAATAATTATATTTAATTATTTAATTGTCAATTTAATATTCTTCTCATTTTAAATAAATTAAATTATTTAAAATGTCATGTCAATCTTAACTATCAGTCCTTTTTGATAAATAATCTGAAAAAGATTATTTATTATCTCTCAAAATCCATAATTTGAATTATTTTAATTCAAATTAGTAATTAATCTTCCAAAAATCAAGCAATCGGGCAGATTCTTGATTTTCCAAATCTTATCTTCGGTCCACATCTTATCTCTTTGATTTTTTGAACCTTGCAAATCAGGCAATCTTATCTTATTGATTTTTCAAAAATCTTTATTTTCTAATTAATTTGTCTCATTTATTCTCCAGCGTCAATCTAATTTTATTTTGACCATCCGATTAAGGATTTTGCCCTAACCCTAATTAGGGATTCTTAGGTTTAATCTAGATCGTTCATTTCATCAATTTATCTCGTCCGTCCATTCGAAATGGCCTTTTCTATAAAATGCCATCTTCTTCTCATTTTTCGAACACGGGCACATTTTGACATTTTGCATAGTTATTATAGGCATTTTCTTTCACACTTAAATCTCCATAGGCAATTTCATTATTTATTATTATAGTCATTTAATCAAGGCATATGCATTGTCAATCATAGGCTTTTAGACATAGGCATTTAGATTTTGAGTAAATCCTTCAAAACTTGCTTTAGTCTTGTCATTTGTCATAATTGCTCACGAATTTGAGGGCATCTTTATTTACTGCAATCTAGGAGGTGTAACGAAGGTGAACCATGGAGGATGAAGATTCTGGGTAATATCATTCCTTTTTTTTCATCATTTTTCCTTTGTGCTTCGTTATTTCAATGGATTTTAGTGTTATTGATCTAACCATCTAACAAATATTTTTTTCCCTTGATTACATATATGAATGGGGTTCTTGTATGTTAGCTCATTTATATCATGATCTGCATCAAGTGGTGTATCTTGGAGCTGCGAGTTTATCATCTATGGTGACACTGCTTCAGATTTGGGCTTGGGGGCATATAGTTGTTACTCATCCTTTGGAAGACAGAGATCATTTAGTTGTAGGGAATATATCTTTGGGTACATAGCTACTCTTGTCTAGCACAAGCTAGGAAAGTTAGAGTATTGACAGTGAGTGCTTGATGATTTGGAGGTAGTCATATGGTTACCATACCTAGATTGTGAGCAGTGGCTCGAGGATGATCTTGAGATGCCATATGTTTGCACTTCGAGGTATTTGATTGGAAAAACCTAGTTTATTATTGAGAGATTCATGCTCATGAGAGTTCCTTGTCATTATGGCCGAGTTTAGGGGATGCCCTAGGGAGTTGTGTTAAATGCTCAGAGACAACAGGATATTCTAGAGTGGGGACCCACCATATCTTATGATACAAATTGTGAGAAGTATTTTGGATTGCGGGCTTAGGTATGGGATTACTGTACCCTGAAGGAGGATATCTATAGTTCCCTTAGGATAGTAGTAGGTAGGACCATCTCAGGTTTAGATTCGTGTGCCTTCCCATCAATTGCAGGAACAAATAGATGCCTTACAATTATAGGTCAAGGCCTTATAGACACAACTAGCATAGGCATAGGAGCAGATTGTCTCTCTGACAACAAAGAGAGAGATTCTGCAAGACAAATATATGAGCATGTAGAGGCCCTAGCCAAGAGATTACATAGAGTTTTCGAGGGGACTACTGTAAGGGATATGCTTCATAGAGATTTGACATTCATCCTAAGAGACTGAGTACTATAGATAATTGTATTATCAAGCTATTCCTATAAAGCGACATGCCCCTAGATATGCATAGTCTATTAGTAGTAGGTCAAGTTAGATTCAGTCATGGATGATGAGCAGGGGTGTGACTGGGCCACTTTCCAGAGATCCATCAGGCAGAGATCTAGGTGCAGGTCCATCTAGTGGTGCAACAACAAGCACAGTGAGGCCTACAATGTCTAGGGGGAGCAACACATAGCTTTTGTACTCAAATTTGATGTACTAAGGCATGATGTATTCACTTATTCAGTCGAGGACTTTATGATTTCTTGCCATTTTGTTGATGTATCTCTCCATACTTTCTAATATCATTGTACACTTAACATTTTTTATTTTGAGATTATATGAGACGCATCAGAGACCATTGATCTATATGTTGCCTAAATTCTTTTATGATGAATGCATTTGATTTCCACTCAATATGCTATGTGATGTTTATATGATTGTGGCATGGTTGTGTATGGATGGAAAAATGAAATGATGATGCATGGATTCTAATTCAATACAGCTTTATGGATGATGTTTTATGATATATGAGATGGATTTGATCATGTAGATAAAATGTGATGCACTTTTTTTTTTGTATTTTTCTAATACAAATATATGATCTAATGAATAGATGGATGACCTATGATAATACTTTCTAATGTATGTATGATATGATAATGATTATGCAACTACATGTGAATGATCTTTTTTTGTTAATGTCAAATGTACTCAATCATTTAATGAGAGAGATAAAATCATTTTGAAATTTTCCAGCCTTGGAAAAACTAAAATGCACATGCAAAAACTAATATGGATGCAATCTATCTTAACCATGCAAATTTAAATATGCAATTTTGTCATCTTGTCAGTCGATTTGTTGTGCTTGTTATCATAATTGAGCTTTTGATATGTTGAAAGTTAGTACAAATACCAATGGTATATTTAAACCATGATGACCTGAGTACAACTTCCATGGATTTTTTATATTGCAAGGTAACACAAGAATCTAGGTATAATTGAACCAAGATGGCCTGAGTATTGCTTGCATAAAACAAACAAGAGTTAATCCTTTTCCCATGCAAATCTGGAATGTCATCAATGATACTTTGTCTATCACGTCTCGTGACAAATTTACATAGTAGTAATGATCAACTCACATAAACCAGACAAAGAAAAATATCATACTACATCGTAGCTTCTCTAGTCCATGACATCCTTGAGTTGCTCAAGAGAAATGATAACAAAAATCAATATACAATAGTTGAAAATTTATGATAAAGTGATTAAACCATGATTCAAAATAATATCATCTAGTGATATTTGTTTTACTAATCTTTTTCATTGATTTGGATGGTTGGTTTTCTAAAAATAATGTGATTGATGTTCAATGTTGAGTTTCGTTGTGATCGTTATGTTTGCTATGTTGTCTTATTGTTGCTCATCTATTGTTTTAAGCTCAAAGTAGATTTCCCCCAGTGAGTTTAGGATTTTTCCTCCAGTGAGAAACCAACCATTTATTTCCCAATGATTTCCAAACCAGCGTGAGACATGACCGCAATGCCTAGATATATAGATGAGGTTTTATGATGGACATGCATAATGATGGAAAAAAGTGGATGACCGACACATGTTCCAATAGATGAAAGAGCCAATATATCACAAATAGCATATGTTGCTAGGTTTTCAATACTTTTTTTTATTGCAATTTTTTTATTGTATGATTTATTTATTTTTCCCTTTTTTACCTTTTTTTGGATTTTTTTGTTCTTTAAACCATGCACTAGATGAGTTATGTATAAATATTCTTGAGATGAATTTTGTATATAGGTTCTTCAAAAAGGTCCCCTTTGGCTGTAGATAACTGATATGCTCTAGATCCATATACTGATACAATGATAAAAGGACCTAGCCAATTAGGTTCAAATTTTCCCTTCTTTTCCCGATCTTGTTGATTGTGAGGATTCTCTTTTAGTACCAAGTCACCAAATTGAAATGTTCTTGATCTTACTTTGTGATTATAGCTCCTTGACATTATTTTTTGATAAGCTTTTAGATTATCAACAACATTTTGATGATGTTCATCTAACAATTCCAACTCCTGTAGTCTAGATACTCGATAGTCCTCTTATGAAATGATTCCTTTCAATGATGCCCGAAGTGAGGGTAACTCAACCTCAATGGGTAAGATGGATTCTGATCCATAGACAAGGGCATATGGTGTGGATCCTGTAGGCGTGCAGATGCTAGTATGGTATTCCCACAAGGAAAGGTTTATTTGAACATGCCAATCATTGTCCAACATCATTGATAGTTTTCTTCAAGATTTTCAAAATGGTCTTATTTGAGGATTTTGTTTGGCCATTCCCTTGAGGGTAATAGGGTGTGGAAAATCGTTGTTAGATATGAATTTTTTTACAAAGTTCTTATACATCTTGGTTTTTTAAGGGTCTAACATTGTAGGTGACAATGGAGCTAGGGATGCCATATCAATAGACAATGTAGTTCAGGATGAAGGAGAAATTTTTTTTACTAGTGATCATGGTGTATGGGACGGCTTCAATCCACTTTATGAAATACTTAGTGGTTGTGATTATGAATTTATGTCCATTAGAGGAAGATGGATGAATCTTATCCACAAGATCAAGTCCCCATTGATAGAAAGGCCAGGTCGATGTAAATGGTTGCAGCTCCTATGCTGGTACATGTATGATATTTCCATGGAATTGACACTTCTTGCACTTCTTAACAAATTGAAAAGATTGTTTTTCCATGTTCTTCCAATATTATCCTAAGCATAGGAGTTTATTAGCTAGAGTAAGATGACTTGAATGAGTACCACAAATACCTTTATGAACTTCTCGTAAGCTGGTTTTAGATTCATCACATTCAATACATCAGAGGAGAGTACCATTGAGACCTCATCAATAAAGTGTATCAGCTATCAAGGTGTGTTAGGTTTCTTGACTAATAAAGTTGCATTTTTTGTTCTAGGATAGATTAGGTGGAAGGGTATTGTCTCTCAGATAGGTATAAATATTCCCATAGATTGAAGAATCAATATCAACTAGATGGCACACGACTTGGGATTCAAGATTGTCGTATGTGGGAGTAAGGAATTATTTGACCATGAATTCATAATGACTTTGTTGTTCTAGTATTTGTAGAGGAGAAGCGATGGTTGCCATGGCATCTATAGCTTTCTTGTTTACTCAAGGAATTTGTTCAAAATTGATCTCAACAAACTATTTCTTGAAGTCATCTATCATTCTCTTGTATGGCATTAGCTTGTCATCTTTTGTTTGATAGTCATCATTAACCTGATTGATGACTAATTTGGAATCTCCATAAACTTGTAATTATGTGATATTCCATTCCATTGCTAACTTGATACCAATGATTAGTGCTTCATATTTAGCCATGTTGTTTGTGCAAGGGAACATCAACCTATAATATTTTGGGATAGTGTGTCTTTGAGGAGTAACAAATAGGATTCCAACACCTGATCCATGTTAAGTGTAAGACCCATCAAAGTATAATATCCAATCTTGCAACGGTGTTTCAACTAACTGATTTACTATTAATTTTGATTGATCTTCTATCCACAATGCCAAATTCACTCAATAACATCATCCACTTTGCTAATCTTCCTATTAGAGTGGCTTTGCTGATTAGATATTTTAATCGATCTATCTTGGCTATTAGTTTGACGATATTTGTTAACATATAGTGTCGCAATTGTTGAGTACCAAACACCACTACCAAACAAGCTTTTTCAATGAATGTATAATTAAGTTCATAGCCACTCAGTGTTCTACTGATGTAGTAGATAGAATTTTCTTTTCCTGTAGAGTCTTCTTGTACTAGAAAAGCTCCCAAAGATACCTCAGTAGTTGCTATGTAGAGTAGAAGTGGTTTTCCATCTATTGATGGTACCAATATAGGTGGATTCATCAGATATTGATTCACTTGATTAAAGACAGCTTCACATCTTTCATCCCATCTAAAAGAAACATTTTTTTGTAACAAATGAGTAAAAGGATGGATCTTGTTTTCCAGTTGCATGATGAATCTTCTGATGGATTGGAATCTTCCTTGTAGATATCTTAGTTGGCTAATGTTCTTAAGAGGTGGCATTTCCATGATTGCTTTGAATTTTGTTGGATCTACTTTGATGCCTTTAGCCGAGACTATGTATCCTAAGAGTTTTGTTGATGTTACTCTAAATACACACTTCTTTAGATTTAATCACACATTGAACTTTTCCAATTGGTTAAAGATTTTATCTAATATTTCTAGATTTCCTTCCTTGGTGAATGATTTTTCTAGAAGGTCATCCACATAGTCCCCCATGAATGTGTGTATCATGTCATGAAAGATTGTTTTCATTGCACACTAATAGGTGGCTCCTATAATTTTTAATCCAAAAGGCATAACATTCCAACAAAATGTACCCCATGGGCATGTGAAAGCTATTTTTTCTTGATCTTCTAGTACTGTCTTGATCTGATTAAAGCTTGAAAAACCATCCATGAATGATATCATAGCATGTCCTACTGTTAAATCCACAACGATGTCTATATTGGGCAAAGGAAAGTCATCCTTTGGACAAGCCTTGTTAAGATCCCTAAAATCTATGCATATTCTAATGTTGTTTTCTAGTTTGGAGATTGGTACAATGTTTGAAATCTATTTTGCATAGTTGATTGGTTGGATGAACACTACATCTAATATTTTTTTTATTCTACTTTCACTAGTAGGGTGATGTGTGGATGCATTTTTCTCAATTTCTATTTTACTAGCTTCAATCTAGTTGCTATGGATAAATGATGCATTATAAGATCCAAATATATTCCTAGCATGTTAGCAAAGGATCAAGAAAAAATCATTTATCTTTCTTCAGAGAATTTGGTGAAATTTGGATTTTCTTGTTCTATCATTGATGCTGCTAGGTGTATGGACTTTGTTGTTTCTGCAGTATCAATGTTTATGGATTGTGTAGGCTCAATCAATACTAAAGATCTTTCTTGATAATGCTCAGGAAGAGTGTCAAATCTCTCATCCTTCAGTTCCTCAAAGAGGTTCTCACTATTGGATATGCTCTTTCTTTTTACTTTTTCATTATCTAATACTGCGATTGCATGGTTTTCACCATTAGATCACCCTTTTGTATTATTTATTTTGTAGCTAAGAGACTTGGCACTCCCCTAGTTTGAAGCTTCATTATGAAATTCACTGGTGGAACTTGTTTTTGGATTTTCAAAAGAAAGGAAATTGACAATGGCATTATGATCTAAGAAGGTAGGGATATCAAGAGGCTCAGTTTATTCCTAGTCAATGAATTTGAGATGTATCAAAGGAAAGGAATCATTAAATCATCAAGATCAAATGTGGTGAGGGTTATGATGGAAACATTTTTGAGTTGTTCGCTAGCAACGTTAAGGTCTATAATTTTACTCTCCTCTAAATGATTTGTCTCACTCGATGTTTGATCATCCTCACTAGATTCATTGATATGTAGTGATTCAAATTCCAATGGTCTAGACCTTGATCTTTGTCCCTCTGTATGTATGGGTGCATACTTCTTTATCACATTGATTTCCTTTTCTTCACAAGATTCTTCAAATAGTGAATCCCATTCATATTCATTTGAGTCTATTTTAGAACAAGCTTGCAGTTGGAGGATTTGTTCACAAATATTCTAAGTGGATTCTTCTTTTATCTCTTCTCTATATCCTAATCCTAGACCTTGTCTTTTGCATTGATTGAGATAGGATGAATTGGTTCCAAAATACCTTCTTTTCATTTTCCAATAGGACCTTTTCCTTCATATCCCATCTTTTCTAATATTTTGAATCCTTTACCATATTACTCTTTTGGTATATTGGAATTTGCTGCTATGGATTCTTCTTCATCTTTGTAAAGCCAATTTAGAATGTCTTTTTCCTCATATTCATCAACTAGAGTACCTTCTTTTACAAATTTACCATCAAAGATAGTGATGGGTTGTGAAGATTGTTGTCTAGATGTTGATGGTTGTCTGTATAATTTTGGAGAAGGTAGTAGTTGTGAGAGACATAAAGACTACTCAAAATAATACTCACCCATGCCTTTATCTTTCAACTGAATCTTTTTCTCAAACTATTTTGACAAAGAATTGAGTTGGCTTCCATTACTTGAGGAAATAGAATCGTTGATGCCTTTATATTTCAACTAAACCTTTTTTCTCAAAAAAATTTGACAAAGAATTGAGTTGGCTTTCATTACTTGAGGAAATAGAAGTGAGAGCTTCTCTGTTGTGTGGTAAAAAAATATCTTGGACTATCTTGAGAGTGTTGTAGTATTGGGGATTATTAGAATTAGCTGAAATTGTGATCTCTTGTCCATTGTAAGGGAATTTCAGGCATTGACGGTATGTTGATGGTACTACTTTCATTTCATGGATCCAAGGTCGACCCAAGAGTATGTTGTAGGTAAAATCCTTTTCTAAAACTTGATAGATTATATCCTTTTGAACTGGTCCCACTTGACTTGGAAATACTATCAGTCCTTGAGAGGATCTTTCTTCATCATTATAAGCTTTTATGCTAATATTTCTTCTAGAATCTATTACATTTTATAAAAAGTCACAATGCATAGATAATCTTTAAGATGCATATATTTATACCAACTCCTCCATCTATTAAAAAGTGTTTTACCCAATGTTTATCGATTAAAACTTCAATATGGAGTGGTGCGTTTTGTTGTTGAGTGAGGGATGCATCATCAATTTCTAAGAATGATAAACAATGGGGTGCAGTCAAATGTACCACCATGGCTTGGAATTGACAAAATTCCAAATTTGGTACTATGGTGTCCACTAAAGCTTTTTTCAGAATATCCTTATGGGCTGGTGAAATTTTAAGAAGTTCTAGTATGGATATTTGTGCTGGAATATTTTGTAATTGATCTACTATATTGTACCAATTCAAAGGAGCAACGGATGTTTTAGATGTACTTCCTTTCAATACAAAAATAGACTATCCCCTTGTGGTCACGTTTGCTAGTAGGTTGTCTTGTTTATCCTTGATTTTGATGACATTGATTTGATTATTAGCTACAAAAATGTGATTGATAATTGTATCATAGACATAATTCACATTTTCCCTTTATTGTTTGTCAAAGAAGAATTTACTTTTTCATAGTTGGGTAGAGGGTTTTAAATGCTCCATGATCATCATTTTTTTAATTTCCTTCTATCAATATGTCACCTCTATCTATCAAGTCTTGCACCAAATGTTTCAATTGCATACAATCATTTGTTTTATGACCTTTTCTTCAATGAAAATCATAGTAATATGCATCATTCTACCATGATGGTTTGAATCTTGGTTCAAAATCTCATGTGTCAGCCAATTTTATGAGTTTGTGTGCAAGAAGCTATTTTAACACTGATTCAAGTGATTGTCCCAAGGGTGTAAATTTTCTTTGATATGGTGGTGGATTTTGTTTAGATTCACTATTGTTTTGGTTGTTTTTGGGTGTAGTACCTAATAAATTGAAGATTGGTTTTACATTATGTGTGTCAACTACACCATCATTACCAACATTCCTATTTCTTGTCCATAATTTGGACTTGCCATTGCTGTTATGATGGTTCGAAGAGTTAGCAAAGTTTGTTCCTTCGTTATATATTTTCAATACTCCTCTTTTAACCAAGGGGTATGTGCAGGATCATGATGGGCCAAAAAGTGGCAATATTATGGGTATTTATAGGGTATGTGGCTGATGACTTTTTCTTACCCAAAATTGATGAAACGAAAAGGGTTTTTAGAGGAGATTCTCAACTTTCTACCAATATAAATTATTCTTTTTCTATTTGAATTATGACTAAAGTCCTGATCAATAGGTTGATTGAAAAACATCTATAAATTTCAAACGATATCACATTTTTTGAATCTGAAATAGGGGTCACATTCTATGCTTCACATACTATAGGATTAAAAAAATAAAAAATAAATTTCATGAAGTTTTGACCAAGTTAAGGTGGTAGGACATTCGAGTTTTATATTTTTTAAAAGTTGTAATAAAATCATAATTAATTATTTAGTTGGAAAAAATCACAAAAAATCTACATCACATCGGACATGAGTCACACTCTACTTATATAAAATCTTATAAAAAAATATTATCATTTTATTATGGTTAGGGTGGTCAGACAGACACCTACTTCTTATTTTTTCCCTGAAATTTAAGTACTATTGCATTGAAATTTCAATTTTTCACCAAATAGATTTTATTTATTTTTAAATAAACCTAGTAGTTTCGAAACTACATTTAATTTTCTACATATTATATTGTTACATATTTTTGAAATAATATAGATAACTTATTCAAATTTTTATGTCAAGTTGCTTAACATTGATTTTTCTGAATTTTTTGCCACTTAAAGGGCCTGTTTTTTCCATGATGATCCTGCACATACCTCAAAGCTTCCTCAATCTTAAGTACATTTTCAATCATCTTTTCAAAACTAAGTGGACACTACAATTGGAGTCTATAACTCATCTTACTATTGAGATTATCTATAAAGATATCCATCTTTTCTTTCTCAGGTATAGGACGGGAATATCTAGCAAATAATTGTCTCCATCTCTATAAGAATGTAAGAAATGGATCACCATTTTTCTATTTTGTGTTGTAGAGATCTGTCATGGTTATTTCATGTTGAATGTTGTATTAATATTGGGAGATAAATTTACTTATGAGCTCCTCAAATGATCTAATACCTAGTGGGAGTTTTGGAAACCATTCCATGCATTGACCACCCAAACTTCTTGGAAATAATCTCATTAGATAGGTTTCTTCATGTGCAATTGAAGAATCATGGTGCAAAATTCTCTTACATGATCTTGAGGATCAATTTTTCCATTGTATTTGTCATATCTTGGAAATTCACAATTTGGTGGAAATTGTATCATGTTCATATTTCTATCAAATGGATATGGACAAATGTCTTGCAACAAATATCTCTTTGTTGTTCCCCTTTGCATGTCTAGGATTTGTTGTTGAAGATTTTGCATTTGATAAGTTAAAGCATTGAATGGATGTGTGATTCATGAGTTAGCTTCTGTTTTCTTGGGAGCTCCCTTCAATTGGTTGACATCAAAATCATTGGGTAGTTTTACACCTTTATTTTCCAGCATTAGAAAGTATTTCTCTCCATCCTTTTCTAGATTTTTTTCCATGAACTTGTGAAATTTAGGGTCTTGTTGAGATTTTTGAATGTCCTCATTAGTTATCTCATCTATTTTAGGTTGATGAAATCTATGAAAAGGATTTTATTCTCCTTCTTCCATGATGGTTTAGGTCTCTTTTTCTTTTTCTCTAAGTTTTTATTTTTGAGCTCTTGTTAAAATGTTCATGCAAGTGATAGAGTTTTTCTATAATTTGATCTTTCTTTTGGGAGTTCCAATGAAATACCTAAGTCAAATATGATGATAGATCCTATTGATGATACTAGGCTAAATCTAATGTACAATGTTTGTTTGATGATAAAGGATGATAGATCCTGATAGTGAAACTCAACTAACAATTAGAGATGAGATAGGTGATTGGTCACTCTAAGTTATTTGATCCAAGTTTAGTTAAAGGGATTGCACTTGCAAAATCCAATTTCTTCAAGTTTAAACCAATGTTTTAATGAGGAATGATCTTTGCTCTAAAAGGGTCCCTAAATATGTTTCTAGTTGTCGGACAGAAGTTCAATTTAGCTCTCTATTTGAGTATCAAGTGAATGTGCTAAAAGAGATTGTATATGTGCTAAAAGATGGGATAAATGTGCTAAAATAGACCCTATATGTGCTATAATTTTAGTTAAATGTGCTAGAACAAAAAGATTATGCACTAAAAGATGAGGAAAATGTGCTAGAATAGATCCTATATGCACTAAAAGATGGGGTGAATACGCTATAATAGACCCTATATGCACTAGATTATAAACTCAATGCGTTGAAACATGAAGTTTATGCACTAAACTAGAAGTATCACAATTTTGAAAGTTTTCCTAGTTTTCTTGTTTTTGAATCAGTGAATTCAGTGTTTTTGATGGATGAACTTCTAGACAAATGACTTCAAACACATAAGAAAGTAGTAAAAAAGTTGTTTCATCCTATGATCTAAACATCAAGTGTATGTTCTAGGATATGGTCTAATCCCTTTTATTTCTGCTAGTATTGACCAATAGCAAACATATCAATCAGACTCTCCTAATGTCAAGGGTCATTAATAACATCATAGCCCACAACTTTGAACTACTTCAACTCACACATCCCTATCACCTCCTAGAGGGCACCCATGTTTTTTTCCTTTTCTGGGTCTTAACCAAAGTTGATTCCTCCACTTTTGGCTAAAAATCCTTGGTAGTTATATGGTGAGTATCTTGGGGGAAGATTCTTCCCTCCCCTTGCACTGTGAATATTATAATATTTGGCAACTGACTCATCTTGGATACTGCACTTAAAGTTCTTAGTAAGGGTTTCTATTTGGTGCGAAAAATGATAAACTCCCTTAGGAGGCCTCCCAACCTTTAGAAAAAAGGTTTTACATATCTCAAGGATATCAGGGGAGAGATATCAATGCACACTACTGTTGAATGTGATTTTCATCACAATTCACATTTGATTATAGTGGGTTAGAATTATTGGCTTTAGCTATTCCCCCTTAGGGTGAGTACTATTTCCCACTAAGGAAGGCCTGCTAAAGGTGCTATTGCAATAAAATGAAAGAGTGAGTCTAACATTTTGGGTCATCCAGTAAAGGGGAGAGCATAGGCTTGTCACTTTTTAAACACAACATACACGGTGTTCTTTAACCTTGTAATTAAACTAGATTCCTAATTTAATCAAAGGAAAATAAATCCAGCCCCTACAAATATTGTTAGTAGTTTTAGATATGTCTTTGACAGCGTATAACTTAGTATCTGCAAAACAAAAAGATATAGATTAGTATCCCAAAATTTTAAATTTCTGCAAATAAAGGTGTATGCACTAAAACATAGAACATATGTACTAAAATATTCAGTATATGCGATATTAAACACACTCAATGATCTATTCTAGAAATACAAAAGGGAAATAAAATCCTCTATATGTGTTGAAAGAGGAGGTATATGTGTTCGTCTAGGTTGTGTATGCACTATAATAGAGCTTGTATGCACTGAAAGTCACCACCTATGCACTGAAATAGGACACAAATGCAGTACATCAAAATTCATGAACGGACCTGGTGTAGGAGCACCTAAGGAACAATAGGCAGTTCAAGAGGTAAATAGGAAATCTAGAAGGGTAGTTTTGTTTTGTTTTCATAATGGTCATGTTGACCATTGTGTTGTTATCTTAGAGGTGTTTTTTATCTTTAGGAAAGAATTTTTCAAGAGATAAATAATTTTAGGAGCTCATCTTGCTGAGTTTTCAAAAGTTGGCAAGCGTTGAAAAACACAATGGGTTTTATAATTTTAATCATTGGTTCTTCAATAGGTTTGACAACAAGAGCTTAAATATTTTTGGAGCCTATTTATGGTGTGCTTTGACCATGGAGTAGGGTTGGAAGCACTAATATTGTAGTGACATTTTATGAAATTGAAAGAAGTAATGTTTTGTGAGGCAATTTCTAATTTTTGCATCTAAATAGTGCTTTGATGGAATAAACCTGCTATTATTTTTTATTGTAGAATGTAGTGTGAATAGATTACAAGCTTTGTGTGCCATCCATTTTCCTTTTTGATTCATTTTCATCCTTTGTTTGTAAATAGTTTGATTTCTTTCTTTTTTTGGCCTGAACCAGGCAGTCTTGAGAAAATGGAGTGCTAGAGCACTTTCCCACCATAAAAATTATACGACCCTTTGGGAATAGTGAATAGGCTCCATAAGTGTAAATATGGTATTTTTTAGGGTTTGTGTGTGTGCAAGAGCTGCTAGCAATGTCTTGCCCTAGGTGAGCTAGGTAGAGTCTAGCTAGGGGAGATAAGGAGTGCAAGGCACATAACTTGTAGGGGTGCTAAGATTTTGGAAAAATTACTTTTCAAGAATTTAGTTGAGGGTCTTGGCAAGGCCTGGTGGTCAGGAGGAGGCTCCATCAACCCTTTTGGTGTGAGAAGACTGACAGTTTGAAATCAGCCTGGAAAAGGCTTATAAACCCTAGTTTTTGGCCATTTTTGAGTAAGGGAAGTGTATGGACTATACAGGCTCAAAACTCCAAAAATATTCAAGGTGTGGGCATGGGAAACACAAACCCAAAGTGAAGAACCTTGGTCGTTTGGAGGGTTTTGGAGTAAATTTCATTTTTCTTGGGTTAAAAGGCTTAATTGGGGCTCTAGGCTTGTAGCCTTTTCTAACCCTAGGAGAGGGTTTGGTGGCAGCGATGGAGAATTGGAGTTTTGTAATTGAACAAGAACCCTAATAGGCTGCTATGAATATTTTTACTTCATCTTTACACTCCTGCAAAAGCCTAACTGAATGTTGAGGGTAATTGGCCTTTAGGGAAAAGTATGGATCAAGGGTGAGATTGTGGCAAGGCATCAAGATTGGCTTGGTGGAATGAAAGAAGGTTGATAGTAGGGTTGGCTAGGAGAACCAGGGGTGCCTAACAAGGATTAGGGCCTATAGGTTAAGAAGGTGGAGAGAGACACCAAAGGGTTTGCCAAGGTGAGACCCAGAGCATGGGACAATGAGTGTTCCATCCAACCGTACCCATGACCGCAATTCTAGAAAGACACGAAAGCGCAAGCCTATGGAATCATTTTTGTGATTGGATCACTAGCACTGAAAACCATGTTTACATTAGATGGTTTGGTGTCTTAATGATTCCTACCCTATTGACTACAACCTCTGTATTCATTATCACTTTCATTGCAACTCCTCTAGTAGATATTGATGGTATTCGTGAACCTATTTCCGGTTCTTTTGTTTATGGAAATAATATTATTTCTGGTGCTATTATTCATACCTTTGCAGCCATTGGTCTGCATTTCTATCCCATCTAGGAAGTAGCTTCTGTTGATGAATGGCTATACAATGGTGGTCCATATGAGCTAATCATTCTACACTTCCTACTTGGTGTAGCTTGCTATATGGGTCATGAGTGGGAGCTTAGCTTCCATCTAAGTAGTGCTACTAACAAGCCTATAACTATCTTCCACTCATGACCCATATAGCAAGCTACACCATATTACTCCATCACTACCCTATTAATCAGTGAGTGTGTTGACATATTGTTACTTAATTCTAGTTGACTTTCAGGATTCCTATTAGATTGGTATTAGAGCAAGTTAAATATTTGGGATAGAATCTTGCATGTCAGACCTTGAATCTTGTGGTTCTACCATCATGGTGACAAATGTTGAATTGGCTAAGATGATTCAAGAATAGGAGGAAGAAAATAGGCTAATGAGGGAAAGAATAGCCCAACTTGAGCAAGTAATGAGGAGCGCACTATTAGAAGGAAGGATACCAAAGGAAGAAGAGGTTACAGAGGAAGACAAGACCCCTGAACTTGACCCTGTTCTGAAAGAAGAACCTTTCTTGAAAGCATTGAAGGCTTTGAGTGGAAAAGCACTTGAAGGCATACCACTGTTTAGTGGAAAAATGGAAGCTGATCTAGTCATGGATTGGATAGAGGGAATGGAAAACCATTTTGAATATGATGGAGTCACTGAAGCACAAAAGGTAAATGTGGCGAAATCAAGACTAAGAGGTTCTACCTTGACATGGTGGAAATTCATTTAGACAGAGAGGGAAAAGGAAGGAAAGTAGCCTATAACTACTTGGAAAGGAATGGTTACCAAAGTGAGAGAGACATACATGCCTAATGATTATGAGATTAAGTTACACAAGAAGAGACAAAGCCTAAGGAAAAGAGACCATGATGTAAACACTTACACTGAGGAGTTTCAAAAACTTTGCATGAGGTCTAATGTGACAGAGGATGAGAGTCTCAAGGTGGCTAGATACCTTAATGGATTGAAATGGAACATTCAAGAGGAGATGACTCTTCTAAGTCCCAAGATAGTACACCAATCCTATCAATTGGCCATAAAGATTGAGGAAAGAAGCAAGAGGAAACAAGACCAAGCTTCTAAGGGTAGAGGCAAAGGCAGAGATCAAAGAGATCAAAGAGGATAGGGAGGTGGCTACCAAAGTAGAGACAATGACCAAAGAAACCAAGGAGAGTCTAAACTCACAGAGCATGGAGGTGAAACATCTTCTAGAGGAGGATATAACAGAGGTAGAGGACCTCAAGGAGATTCAAATAGAGGAAGAGGAGCAGGCAGGAGCAATTCATACTTTGCAAACATGAAATACTACCATTGTGGTCAAGTTGGACATCCGGCTTATAGGTGCCCGAAGAAAGCATCTTCATCAAGCAATGAGACGAGAGTGGATTATGCACAAGAGGAAACCATGAGTCCTAAGTCATTTGAGGTTAGTCATATTGAATCTGAGGTAGGAGAGAATCTAATGTTTAATAGAGTTTTGATCAGACAACCGGTCAAGGAAGAACCAAAACAAAGGAGAGCTTTGTTTAGAGTAAGGTGCAAGATACTTGGAAAAGTATGCAAGGTCATAGTAGATTTAGGATCAATAGACAATATAATCTTAGAGAAGACAATAATGAAACTGAAATTGGAGAAGTTACCCCACACTAACCCCTACAAGGTCACACAACTAAACAAAGGGAAAAGTTTTTTAGTGAATGAGCAAGTAACGGTGGGATTTTCCATTGGAGGGTATAAGGAAAAGTTAGTTTGTGATGTGTTACCCATGGATACATGCCATCTACTATTGGGAAGACCATGGCAATATGACAAATGTGTTATATATGATGGGAAAGAGAACACCATCTCATTCAAGAAGGATGGGAAGACTTTCAAGTTACAGTCACTGTCAGAAGAAGAAGAGGGACAGTCAAAGACACCAAGTGTCATGTTGATTAGTGGGAAGGAATTCCTTAACAACCTACATCAAGGGAGTAAAGGATATGTGGTTATGTTACAACCTAAAGAAGAAGACAAGGCTGAAAAAATAGTCTTACTGGAAGTAGTCCAAAAGTTACTTGAAAAGTACAAGAGCATAGTTAGCGATGGTGCACCTGCAACTTTACCTCCCAAGAGAGCCATTAGTCATCAAATTGAATTCATACCAGGGGCTTCATTACCACACAAAGCAGCTTATAAGCTTACACCAAATCAAAATGTAGAAGTAGCTAGACAAGTGGAGTTGTTGGATCAAGGATTGATTCAAAAGAGCATCAACCCATGTGCAGTACCAATGGTCTTAGAAACAAAGAAAGGTGGTAAGTGGAGATTATGCATTGATTCTAGAGTAATAAATAGAATCACAATCAGATATAGATTCCCTATCCCTAGGATTGAAGACTTGATGGATTGTCTTGGAGGAGCTCAGTACTTCACCAAGTTGGATCTCAAGAGTGAATACCATCATATCAGAATCAAGGATGGAGATGAGTGGAAGAAAACTTTTAAGACAAATGATGGGTTGTATGAGTGGAGAGTTATGCCATTTGGCCTCTCTAATGCCCCTAGCACATTCATGAGGCACATGAATGAAGTGCTCAAGGATTTTACAGGGATATTTGTGGTGGTATACCTTGATGAAATCCTCATATACAACAAGACAACAGAAGAGCATTTGAAACATGTGGAGTTGGTTCTTAGAAGATTGCAAGAGGAGAAGCTGGCAATCAATCTAGAGAAGTGTGAGTTCTTTAAGCAAGAGCTTGTATATTTGGGTTTTGTAGTGTCCAAAGGATCATTGAAGATGGATCCAAGCAAGGTGGAAGCCATCCTAAACTAGCCTACTCCAACCACAGGGACATAGGTAAGAAGTTTTCATGGATTGGCTCAATTTTATAGGAAATTCATAAGGAACTTTAGTGGTATATGTGCACCAGTTCTAGACACAATCAAGGATGGTTTGAAAAATAAGTTTGTGTGGACTCAAGAAGCTGAGAAAGGGTTTGAGAAACTGAAAAAAGAGGTGGCAACTCAACCTATCCTCTTATTACCTAGTTTTGAAAAATTGTTCACTATTGAATGTGATGCAAGTGGAGTGGCAGTAGGAAGAGTGCTAAGTCAAGAGGACAGGCCTATAGCCTTCTTTAGTGAGAATCTCAATGAAGGAAAGAAGAATTATTCAACCTATGACTTAGAACTTTATGCTTTGGTTCAGTCACTTAGGAAATGGAGGCATTACCTTCTACCCAAGGAGTTTGTAATTTTTACTAACAATTAGGCACTTAGTTTTATCAACACTCAAGAGAAGTTGAGTAATAGGAATTTGAAATGGATGGAATACATCCAAGCTTTTACCTTCACCATCAAGCACAATAAGGGATAGCTAAACAAAGCAGCAGATGCACTAAGCAAGAGATTGTTGACAGTGCAAGAGATACAGATCAAGAGCATTGGCATAGAGAGTTTCAAGGATCTCTATGGGGAAGCTAAAGACTTTTTAGAGGTCTATAAGGTATGTTATAACTTTGAGAACCATTTCCATAGCCAATACTCAGAGTATACATTGTAAAGTGGGTTATTGTTTAAGGGAAATCAATTATGTGTTCCAAGAGGGTCAATGAGGGAAAATCTCATTCAGGAAAAGCATAATGGAAGTCTTAGTGGACATTTTGGCATCACCAATACTTTAAAACTAGTGCAAAGATTCTATTACTGGCCCAAGTAGGCAAGAGATGTTAGGAAGTATGTGGAATAGTGTGTTGTCTATATGAAAGCTAAGGGAGGAGCTAGTAATGATGGTCTATATCAACCCCTACCCATTCCTAACAGACCATGGGAGTGTGTGAGCATGGATTTTGTGGTACGCCTTCCTAAGACCAAGACTAGTTTTGGCAGTATTTATGTAGTGGTAGACAGATTTAGTAAAATGAGTCATTTTATTCCCTGCAAAACTACTCATGATGCTAGTTACATAGATCATCTTTTCTTCAAGGAAGTTGTAAGGATCCATGGAGTGCCTTTGAGCATTGTTTCAGATAGGGATGTGAAGTTCATGAGTCACTTTTGGAAGACTCTATGGAGTAGATTGGGTACCAATCTGTCATTTGGATCAGCTTACCATCCTCAGACCGATGGTTAAATAGAGGTGGTTAGCAGGGTGCTAGGTAATTAATATTCTAAGGTTCCTAACTAAGGAGTATGGACAAACATGGGATATGGTTATCTCACAAGCTGAGTATGCATACAATGATAGTGTGAACCGAACCACATGGAAGAGTCCTTTTGAGATTGTGTATGGGATGCACCCAAGAGGCATATGCGAGCTCAAAGATCTTGGAGCTATGGAACAAAGAAGTGGACATGCAAAGGACTTCAGTCAGACCATGAAGGAGATTCAGGAGTAGGTGAAGAAGATAGTCACTAAGGCTACACAAAAATTGAAGGAGAAGGTAGATATGTCAAGGAAAGATGTGCAATTTGTAGTAGGGAAATATGTTATGGTCCACCTTAACAAGTCAAGGTTGTAGAAGGGAATTCCAACCAAGTTGCAAATGAAATGATTAGGACCCTGCAAGATATTGGCCAAGTATGGCAAGAATGCATACAAAGTGGAGCTACCTACCGATATTGGAATCTCACCAGTTTTCAACATAGCTGACTTGATCAAGTATAAGGGGATAGTAAATGATGTGGATCAGAACAATAAGGAGATCTTCAAGGACATCAGCAATGTAACCTTACCTAATCAATACAAGCCTCAGGTAGATAAAATCTTGGAGTCAAGAGTGAAGAAGGCTACAAGACATAAGGTGTGCATGGAGCACCTTGTCAAGTGGAAGAACAAGCATGAATCAGAAGCCACATGGGTACAAGAAGATCTGTTCAAGAAGTTTGGTATTGACCTATCATTTATCTCTCCTTCCATTCCTTAGTGTTTGGGCAGAGAGGGGGAGAATGGTGCTGGAGCACCTAAGGAACAATAGGTAGTTCAATAGGTAAATAGGAAATCTAGAAGGGTAATTTTATATTGTTTTTATAATGTTCATGTTGACCATTGTGTTGATAGCTTAGAGGTTTTTTTGATCTTTAGGAAAGAATTTTTCAAGAGATAAATAATTTTAGGAGCTCATCTTGCTAAGTTTTCAAAAGTTGGCAAGGGTTGAAAAACACAGTGGGTTTTATAATTTTGATCATTGAGTCTTCAATAGGTTTGACAAGAAGAGCTTAACTATTTTTGGAGCCTATTTATTGTGTGCTTCGACCATGGAGCAGGGTTGGAAGCATTGATATTGTAGTGACGTTTTATGAAATTGAAAGAAACACTGTTCTGTGAGGCAATTTCTGATTTTTGCATCTAAATAGTGCTTTGATGGAATAAACCTGCTATTATTTTTTATTGCAGAATGTAGTGTGAATAGAGTAAAAGATTTTTGTGCCATCCATTTTCCTTTGTGATTCATTTTCATCCTTTCTTTGTAAATAGTTTGATTTCTTTCTTTTTTTGGCCTGAACCAGGCAGTCTTGAGAAAATGGAGTACTAGAGCACTTTCCCACCATACAAATTGTGTGGCCCTTTGGGAATAGTGAATAGACTCCATGAGTGTAAATATGGTAGGTTTTAGGGTTTGTGTGTGTGTAGGAGCTGCTAGCAATGTCTTGCCCTAGGCGAGCCAAGCAGAGTCTGGCTAGGGGAGACAAGGAGTGCAAGGCACATAACTTGTAGGGGTGCTAAGATTTTGGAAAAATTACTTTTGGAGAATCTAGTTGAGGGTCTTGGCAAGGCTTGGTGGTTGGGAGGAGGCCGCGTCAACCCTTTTGGTGTGAGAAGACTTTGACAGTTTGAAATCAGCCTGGAAAAGGCTTATAAGCCCTAGTTTTTGGCCATTTTTGAGTAAGGGCAGTGTACGGACTGTACAGGCTCAAAACCCCAAAAATCTTCAAGTTTTGGGAATGGGAAACACAAACCCCAAGTGAAGAACCTTGGTCGTTTGGAAGGTTTTGGAGTAAATTTCATTTTTCTCGGGTTAAAAGGCTTAATTGGGGCTCTAGGCTTGTAGCCTTTTCTAACCCTAGGAGAGGGTTTGGTGGCAGCGATGGAGAATTGGAGTTTTGTAATTGAATAAGAACCCTAATAGGCTGATATGAAGATTTTTACTTCAACTTTACACCCCTGCAAAAGACTAACTAAATGTTGAGGGTAATTGGCCTTTAGGGAAGAGTAAGGGTCAAGGGTGAGATTGTGGGAAGGCATCAAGATTGGCTTGGTGGAATGAAAGAAGGTTGATAGTAGGGTTGGCTAGGAGAACCAGGGGTGCCTAACAAGCATTAGGGCCTATAGGTTAAGAAGGTGGAGAGAGATACCAAAGGGTTTTCCAAGGTGAGACCCAGAGCATGGGATGGTGAGTGTTCCATCCAACCCTACCCTATCAGGACCTATTGACAAAAAATAACAAGAAAATATTAAAAATGGGGCTAGGCCCCATAGAGGGTGCCAATTTATGTGTGTGTGTAAATAATATGAATAAGAAAATAAAACTTATACAACACACCAACGAAACATTATATCAAGGAATTCAAATAATAATCAAATTAAAACAACAATTCCTCAATGGCATCTCATTATCCTCTATCTCCAAGGATTCATTAAGTCATTTTGCTCTCAGATTGTTTTTGCACATGACTTTCGAAATGACAACTTGAAGAATGAGAGATCTTGGAAATGGAAGAGATGTTTCCTACATTACATGATGATAAACTAGTTGTAGACGATATGCAAAGATAATAATGCTACTATGATGTTGCTAATGAAAAGTATATGATGAAAATACTATAATTAAGAAGTTGGTAATGAAAATGAAATGATTAAACTACTTGATACTAAAATGATAATACTAAAATTATCATTAAAATGATAGTGCTAATCAAAAATTTTAAGAGTGTAATTGCTACAAATGCTCAACTCTCTCTCTCTTTGTTGTAAATGAGTGCCTATTTATAGATTTTCCAAGGCACGAGTCTAGGTGGCAGAAATCAATGGTCTAGATTTGATCTAGAGAATGGATGGTTGAAGATGAAGAGGTTAAAGAGAAAAGGGGAGTGTGTTCCTTTCATAAGAACAAACTGCCAAGTGTGAAGAGGAATAAAATGGAGATGAAGACCAAGTGTCCCAAATTAGTTAGAATTTTTTGATGATAAATGTCAAATTAAATATTAGAAATATTTAATTTCTTGAGACACATGATGAGGTGGAAGGTGGGAAGAAGTAAGTAGACATGTGCTTAAATTCAAATTTAGTGAGAGGAGGGTAATTAAATAAAACAAACTAATTAAATTTGTTAAATTAATTAAGATATGAAGAAAATGATTTAGGATAGAAAGAATTAGAGAAAAATGAACTATATAAATAAGTTTTCTGATTTATTTATAAATAGAAGAATTAAATGTTATTAATTAAATAACTTGTATTTAATTAATCCTCCAAACCAAATTTGAGTGTATACACATTCCATTGGCATTTCCATGATAGGATCATAACCAATTATTTGGTAAATAGAATAAAAGGTTTTTTTGAAGTAGGGAACAAAATAGCTTACATGGAGAGGCTCTTTATCATGTGGCCCTATTATGATCCTTCAACCTACAATTTCTACTAGAAATATCAGTAGGATGTGAGCTCTAAATTCAATCTTAGTTTTTATAATTCTCCTGCTTAAGAGTGTTCTCATTTATCTTGTGCATTTCATTAATTGATCTAGTGAGCTTGAAGACATGACCCAATTCCTCCTTGGTGATTTTGACCATTTCCTTCCCATCATATGTTCTTATAGTTCTTGTGACTGTGTCATAATTGGAAGCTACTACCTTAACCAAGTCAACATCCATATAAACATTTGGTATAGTCAACTTTCCCAGGTCATAACGTTACAAGGGTTACCTACTATGATACTCATGTTTCTATTCTTGAACCAGCTATGAAACATTTTCCATCCAACATACGACAATTTGGCATCCTTAATAAAGCATTTCTTGTCAATCAAATCCTCTAATACTTGTAGACATCTGAGAAGTAGTTGGCCCTTAGGTTTATTATTGATCAAGGGTGGTAACTGGTCAATGAGATCTTTATTCAAAGGTGTCTTGGGGATAGAAGCTTCCCTTTTAGATGAAGGAACTTTTACTTTAGGAGCCATAACAAAAGATGTGTTAAAAGTTAGGGTTTCTGGTTTATTTGAACAAGACTTATGGCTTTTGTAAGGGTTTTACACAAATTATGCAATGCAAAACTAACAAATCCTCTTTTATGAACATCAAACCTTAAAAATGCTAAACCAAGAAAACCCTAATAGACTCAAAAGTTTGAGAAACAACAACTTATCAATAATTATGATGGGAGAGAAATAATTCACTTACTGGTTCTCTTTGCAAGTATACAACATTGGTTCTGACATCAAAAAATATTGAGAAACCAAAGCATGAGCTCCTTGAATGTGTAGAGTATACTTCACAATGTTGAATTATTCCTTTAAGATAAGTATTAATAATTATTCAACTCCTTACTTCAGTAGCTTGATGTCCTTTCAGTTATTAAAGCTCACTCACATGAACTAGAATAACTCACTTGCCCTCAATTGAGTTTTGAATGCCAATCGTTCATCTCTTTCGAGCATTCATTGATAGATGATCCAAATTTGGCCAGCTTAATATGAAAGATCTAATTGTACAAAACCGCACTACTTACCAAATGATAGAAAGCCACATGGAACCACTTGCTAGTGGTATGTGGGCTCCACCATCTCTTTGTCACCATATCCAGAATCCATGTGTCTTCTTTCCCTCGCCCTTGTGAGTCATAACCTATGTGCAATTTTCATCAACAAGGAGATGAGGAGAGGCTGAGATTAAATCTCTTGGCTTGTTCATACACACTTCTTAATTCAAAACCATTTCCTGTAGCTTTATCCTTCTTATAACATCCACAACCTAGATTAAAATATCTTCAAACACATGCAATATATATTCATTAGTAATGAAAAGTTTATTTTCCATGCCCCATGTTGAAATATTTAATTAATATGTTCCCTTGCTCTAATGTTTCCCCATCCTCTGGATCACTCCACATTGAAAATTATTGCTTCCCTATTGGGAGTATGGAAATAAGGGTGAGACCCACACAATATAGCGGGGAGTGGTCAACATTAATCCACATCATCTGCTATCAACCGTTGATTCATTTAAAAACTCTACAACAAACCACTTGAAACCATTGGGCCCACTATTTATACCAGACACACACCATCTTCCTGCCAACCCATCTGATTATATTAATGGGAAAGAAAAACAAATGGGTGAGTGGGGAACATTCCAAATGTGGCCACATCATTCATCACCCACCATTAATTTCCTCCAACAAGTAACTGCATGCTTTATCAAAGACATCGAGCCTGCCATCGTACAAGGCACATGTCCTTCACCTGTGAGCCCATGGGAATAAAATAATAAGCATTAAAATAGAACAGGTGTGTGGGGAATGTTGGTGATTTGTTCGAATCAATCAAACGGTAGTCAGGGGTCCTCATATTTGCACATGCTGAAACTATTAATCTTAAAAGAGGGACCTAACTAGGTTGACAAGATAACACTGATGGAATAGATGACTAAATGCCTAGCCCGAGTTAGGAAAAATTAAAGTAATGGCCCAACACATGACAACTGGTAAAACAAAATTAGAAGGCCATTTACTTAATGGGTTTTGATGGCACAAGATGTGACTTAAAAGATTGAAAACCAATAGAAATGGGTCAACAAAGAATTACAATCTTGGTGAGGATACCAACTCAAAGGGTTTTTCAAATAAGACTTTAAGTAACTAAAACCCTTAAATACTGACAAGAGACAAAACCTTAAGCCTTCAGATACAATTTCAACCCAATTTTAAGCAAGACTAGAGATGGAACATGAAAAAATTTAGGGGTTCCATTAGTGGCTCTGACTAGGGATGCATGTCTCTTGTAGGCATGACGAGATACTAGAATCTATGATTGAAGCAAACTAGTCAAACATAGTGAACCAAAACTAGGGAACTACCTAGACTAGGTACCAAGACCAAACCAAACACAATCAAAGAAAACACACCTATACAAAATGTACAAAACCTACAATGTACATGGAATCATAACATACTTAGGTGAAGTATGGCTTTAAGAACTATCCATGTACTAGTAGTTCAAAAAGTTCACTTGTCAAGCTTTGGAGGAAATAAAAATCCTCACCATGTGTACTAGCTATCAGATAAGGGCCTAACCATAACACTTCAAAATTTCCATGTTTACCTTTATCTTGAGCCCTTGCATTCCAAGCTAACACCATACTATTTACCTTCAATTTTCTAGGAGAAGCTCTCTTGTCATGCAAGTGTTTGACTTGCAACTGTAGTTTTATATTTTTAGCATGAGCTTCTCTTCTAGTTTCATCCAATTACATCAAATTATTGATTCTATGTTCCATATCTTCACATATATCCTCATCATATTCTTGTGCAAACTTATACATCTTCAAAAATTTATTTTATAGAAACCTAGCATCAAAACCATATACCAAGCCAAATGGAGAATAATCAATAGCCTTTTTCATGGTCACTCTATCTGCCCAGAGTGCCAATTTCAGTTTTGAATCCCAATCTTTTTTGTTTTTTTCCATCACCCTTTTGATGATTTTCATTAAGCTCTTATTGTTGGACTCAACCTGACCATTTCCTAGAGATGGTAACGTGAAGAATAGGAAATTTTTTAAGAATTGGCTATGAAGGTAGCCACCCAAGATCTAGAGGCCTAATAGAAAGCACAAGCATAAGAAAGATAGAAGCAATATGACAAGAATAAATTGTATTCTGCCAATTATTCAAATAGAATACAATGTGTTATGCTATGCTATGCAAAAGTACATAAGAGATCCCTTGGTTGTATAGCTAAGGTGAGAACATAGAAGGGCATAAGATTATGAAAATTTTCATAATGTTATGACATGAGACAACTATGAAAAGCTATCACTCCACCTAAAGTGCAAAAGTGATAATGTGATAATCACCACAAAAGGTGGATCACACACAAAAGGTGGAGAGATAATCACATGATGTGTCCACAAAAGGTGGAAGTGATAAAGTAATGACATGTCAAGTCCACCAAAAGTGGAAAATCTCCAACAACCTCCTATGTGGTCTCTAAGTAAACTTAACTAAGGTGTAATAATGACCTATGACAATGTACAACACTTTTAATTACACCAAAAACCCCCTTTAAGTGCAACTTAGGGAGAATGTGAAAATAAAAACAATGAAAAATGAGTACCAACTATTAGGCCATGTTAGGTACCCATGTACAAATGCAATGCAATCTCTCATAAAAGTTGAGAAAAGGAGAAAACCATGTAGGAAAATACTCCCCCCAAAAGAGAGAAGAAACAAAACAAGAACTGAACTTAGAAAAATGAGAAGGCAAAACCTCAAGTGAAGAAAAATCCCCCCCCAAAAGAGAGAATGAAGAAGTCAAGTAACCTCCTCAGATGAAACATCCCGTACCCCCAAGAGAGCTTGCAAATGATGATATATACTCTCAGTGAAGGGTTTGGTGAAGATATCTGCAACCTACTCTGCTGTAGGACAATACTGCAAATCAATGACCTGCTCATGTATCAACTCCTGAATGTAGTGCATATGAATCTCGATGTGTTTGGTCCTCTGATGGTGAACCAAAATCTTCAAGATATAAATGGCACTCTGGTTGTTACAATGAATGACTGTAGGATGTGGAATAGTGAAGCCAAACTCAGTGAGAATATTCTAAATCCAAATAGCCTTAGTAGCGGCATTAAAAGCCCCTCGATACTCAGCCTTAGTCGAAGAAAGAGCAATAGCATGATGCTTCTTACTCTGCCAAAAAATGGGACCATAACCAAGATGAAAGTTGTAGCTAGAAGTGGACTTATGATCATCGAGATTGCCAACCCAATCAAAATCTGTATATCCCACCAAGGTAAGTCATGTACCTGCTACATAGTGAATCCCATGATGATGTGTACCCTGTATGTAATGCAAGATGCATTTGGCTGCTTTCCAATGATGCTCATGTGGTTCTTGCATAAAGTGTGAAACCATGCCAACTGCAAAGGATATATCAAGGCATGTGTGATTCAAGTAGATGAGACTCCCAACAAGCTGACAATACAAAGTGGCATCAACAAGTGGAGTAGAACACTAAGCCTCAAGCTTGAATCCTGAAAGAAAGGGAGTCGAAGCAGGCTTACAATTAGCCATGTTAAATCGATCTAGAAGATAAAGAGCATACTTTGGCTGAGAAAGATAAATCCCAAATGCTGACTGTGTGATCTCAATCCTGAGAAAATAGTGCAAAAGGCCCAAGTCAGTCATAGAAAATTTGTCTTGCAAAGTAGATTTGACACTGCCAATGATGGATGAGGTACTCCTTGTAATGATCAAATCATCAAAATAGAGCACAAGTAGCAAGTGAGAATCATCCTGTTTCAAAATGTAGACATTTGGATTTGAATGACACCTGGTGAATTCTACTGAGAGAAGAAAGGAACCCATCTTGGTATACCAAGCCCTAGGGGTCTATTTGAGGCCATAGATAGATTTCCTCAATCTACAAACCAAAGAAGAATCATGTATGAATCCCTATGGCTGCTCCATGTAAATCTCCTCATGAAGATCCCCTTGAAGAAATACACTCTTCACATCCATCTGATGTACAACCCAACCATGAACTCTAGCAATAGCAAGTGTCAAGCGAATGGAGTTCATCTTAGCAACAAGTGCAAAGGTCTCAGTATAATCAACACCTGGAACATGTGAGAAACCTTTTGCCACAAGTCGGGCTTTGTATTTATCCAAACTTCCATCCACTGCATACTTAGTCCGATAGATCCACTTGCATTGAACCATCTTTCTCCCCTTAGGAAGAGGAACCAAATCCCATGTGTGATTCCTCATCAAGGAACTATACCCTTCCTCCATTGTTGAATCCCATTTAGGAATTCCTAAAGCCTCCTTAAAGGATTGTGGATCTGAAGCACTAGGAATATAAGCATGTGGAAAATCATGATGTTGTGATTGAGTCCTTCGAGTATCTGAAGGATCCCCAACAAGAGAACCTGCTGATTCAAGAGTCTATCGAGCCCAATGAGGTCTAGTAGGAGATGACATATGACATGCCTCAACTGCAAGTGGACCCTATGAAGGTGTGATCCTGCGAGTTAGAGTTGAGGAAGAATCATCATCTAAGTCACTATCATCACTTTCCACTATGGAGGAAGGAAGAGGAGGATTAGAGGCCAAACTAGGAGAACTTTCCTCAAAGTGAACACTCCTCTCAATGAATAACTCATGTGTCTCTAGATCCAAAAGTCTATATGCCTTAACACCTTCAAGATATCTAACAAATATGCAAGGCCTACTCTGAGGTTCTGGTGCCTTGCACTTCTTTGGAGGTATGCATGCCAAAGATAGACAACCAAAAACTCTTAAGTGTCTCACAACTGGTTTTCTATCACACCAAGCCTCAAAAGGAGTCATAACCTTCAAAGCTTTATGGGGAACCCAATTTTGGATGTGAGTGGCACAACTAATAGCTTCTGCCTAAAATTGAGGACCAAGAGAACGAGCATGAATCATGCAACTAGCCATCTCCTTAAGGGTTCTTTTCTTTCTTTTAGCAACACCATTCTGTTGTGGAGTGTATGCAACTGAATGTTGAAGATCAATACCCTCATGAGTACAAAATTCCTCAATTCTATTGTTCACATATTCCCTTCCATTTTCTATATGAAGAATCTTGACTTGCTTCCCTGATTGTTTCTCAACATGAGCCTTGAAGGCTAGAAATCTGTCAAACACTTCACTCTTGCGAACAAGAAAGTGGACCCATGTGAATTGGGAGTGTCATCAATGAAGGTGAGGACATAGCGGGCCTTGCTAAATGATGGCACTAGAAATGGACCTACTACATCACTATGAACCAATTGAAGAACTTCCAAAGCTCTCCAAGACTTCCCTTTGTCAAAATTCTCTTCTGGATGCTTACCCGTGGAACAACCTAAACATACACCTTCTAAAAAGTTGATTTGAGGGAGTCCTATAACTGTATCCTTGGAGCTAAGCTGCTGAAGATAGTGGTAATTGAGATGTCCAAACCGCTCATGCCATAGCTTACTTTCTGAATTTGAATGAGTGAGCAAGGATATAGGAGGAGACTTAGGCACAAAGTGGGAAAAAGAGTAAAGCCATGTGTTTTTATTTTCTTGTCCCACTACAACCAAGGAATCATCCTTAAGTTCTTTGGCCACAACTGAATTTGGTAGAAACTCGACTTTCTTGCCATCTCCAAAGTGAGTTATTTGGTAGATTGAAAGAAGATTGGCACTCAAGTTAGGAACATAGAGAACATTCTCAAATGTTCCATTATCCATGGAAACCGAACCTTTGCCTTCAACTTCCACTTGAGTATCATCTCCTATGAAGATGTAAGGTACCTTAGATGGCTCCAAAGAAGAAAACTACTCCCTTGTAGAACCCATGTGATGAGTGGCACCTGAGTCAAGTATCCATTACTGTGAAGAGCCTGAAGTAGCTACAAATGCTTTCCCTTTTCCTTTTGATTATGAGAAAGTGGAAGGAGATGAATCCTTCTTCTTGGAGTCAGATGGAAAATTGTTGTTGTTCTTCTTAATGATGTTTGTCAACTCATCAATTTTCTTAGTGTGGCAATGATGCTCATCATGACCAAAATTCTTGCAATATGAACAAGTTGGTTTCTCCTTCTTTCTTGAATTTCCTTCTTGGGAGAAGATGAAGAATTCCTTTGTAATGAAGAATTCCCTTGTTTTGGAGAGGATGATTGTGATTTATCTTGTTGTTTCTTTAGCTTAGATTGCTTTTGCTTCTTGTTGGAACCCTTTCCTTGAGTCCCTTGATTCCCTTGATTAGCCATCAAAGCTTTGGACTTTGAAGACTTGAGAATGCCCATGCTTATCAATTTGGCTTGTTCTAACATCAACATTTCTGTGAATGCATCAAATGATGGCATAGTGAAAGAACTACCCACTGTTAGGCGATGGGTTTGGAAGCTAGAAACAAATGTTGCATATTTTGATGGAAGCTTTCCCAACAAATTGTAGACCAACTGTGCATCCTTCTTATCAATGCCACAATCCTTAAGTTGTTCTCTTAGCTCATTTTCCTTAGTGACATAGTGTTGGATTGTATCAAAATTCTTGGGATCTAACATTGTGAGATCATTGTCAAGTTGATAACCTCTAATCTCATCAACTTGGCCATACAATTGACCAAACTTTTATGAAGCCTCTTTGATTGTTTTACACTTTTCAATTTGAAAGATGAGATCTTTTGATACATATTTTCTTAATGTTCCAAGAGCCATAGTATTTTTAGTGAGCCAATCCATATGAGCATTAGGATCAGTTTTAGGATTAGATGGTGCAACAACAATTCCATCAATATAATTAGTTAATCCTTTTTCCATTAACTTACTCCAAGCATCAATTTTCCAAGAAGCATAATTATGTGGAGTTAACAAAGGAAACTTAGGAGAATCCGTAATAGAAAAATGAAAGAGAACAAGATAGAGAGATAGGCACAATCACACAAGACACCTCCCCAAATTCACTCAATCAAAGAACCCCCCCCAAAAAAAAGATGATTTGGCACTTTATACTTAGTGCGTGTACAATGGCCACTTGCAAGCCAAGAAAATTGGCATTCTAATTTTCAATGTTTTACAATAGCCTTAAGTAGGCTACAATAGACTCAAATGACTGATACAAAAGACCAAACTGAGATCTTATCTTTACAAATGCCAAAATGGGCCAAAAAAGACCAAGTGTTTAAAGTAAAATTTCTAATCACAGTCACTACAAACTGATAGCACCACTGTGAAGTTCAGAAAAAATCATGCACTTTCAAAAAACACGGTACCTAAAAAGGAGTTTGTATGACCCTGAATGGAGCCCCAAAAGTTGCAAAAATAGTGACAATTCAGCAACACCTGTGACAAATCAAATTTTCTAGAAAATCCATGTGCCAAAATTAGAAAATAATTGCACCATTGCGAAGTACATGAAAAATTAGACCAAATAAAAAAACATTGCATCAAAAAAGGCCTCAAAATGACAAAGATATGAGCCTCAAAAGTTGAACTGCAAAACTAAAAACTCAAATGGAGAGGGGGTCTAATTTTTCAAACAGGTGGTTGATGCAGTGCTGATGACATCATTACAAGAGTTTAAATTTAACGGGTGTATGGTAGTCGTGAGTTTCTCCACGTTAAATTTGATGACCGTTTAGCCATCACAGTAGTGATCACCTTTTGTCGAAATATTGTGCTGGAATATTCTCTGTGGAGAACATAATCTTCGGAAGATGATCATAATATACCCTTTGACCACCGGTTGGAGATCTGTCCACCAGATTTTAAATTTTGCCACTGGGAATTTTTGTCTCATTGGTTATTTGTGGAGCCAACTGGCTGCAAAGGTGATCCATGTGACAAGCGGCGTAAAGAGGGTACGTCGGTGGACTTGTATAGTCCGTAGACTGTACAAAACTTTTTTTTCTATTTTTTTTATTTTTTCTAATTTAAATTTTACAAATAATAAAAAACTGCGAATACAATTTTTTTGAATGAAATTTTTTTGAAAAATATTTTCGTAGGAAATAATTTTATTTTTTTTGAAAAATAAATTGTACTGACTGTAATGATGGCTGGGCCGTACGGCTTGGCCAACAATTTTTTTTTGCCTCAACAGACAACTTTCTCTGATTTGGACGATTTGGCAGTCGATTTATGGGGTTTTGGCCCTTCTGAGCATGATGGTGATGTCCTTTTTAGCTGAAAATGCTCCAAAATGGTAGCTAGATCCTAGATCTGGCAACCACCTCCAATCTTCAATCCTTTGTAGATTTGGCTTCTAATGTCCAATTGAGATGAAACAAAAGGAAAATATGACTATCTTTGACACTATGAACATAATGGTGAGCTCAAATCTAATGCAACAAGCTCCCAAAATGCACTTGCAATACAAGGCCAAAAATGGAACCCTCCAAGAATCTCCCCAAAATGATAATCCAAAGGCACTCCAATAGCTTTGATACCATGTAATAATTTGATATGAAGGTAGCAACCCAAGATCTAGAGTCCTAATAGAAATCATAAGCATAAGAGAGATAGAAGCAATATGACAAGAATAAACAATATTCTGCCAATAATACAAATAGAATACAATGTGTTATGATATGCTATGCAAAAGTACATAGGAGACCCCTTGGTTATATAGCCAAGGTGAGAACATAGAAGGGCATAAGATTATGACAAGTGTCATAATCTTATGACATGAGGCAACTATTAAAAGCTATCACTCCACCTAAAGTGGAAAAGTGATAATGTGATATTCACCACAATGGTGGATCACCCACAAAAGGTGTAAGTGATAAAGTAATGACATGTCAAGTCCACCGAAAGTGGAAAATATCCAACAACCTCCTATGTGGTCCCTAAGTAAACTTAAATAAGGTGTAATAATGACCTCAGACAAGGTACAACACTTTTAATTACACCAACAAACTTGTATACAATGTTTATCACAAAATTCTCTAAATTCCTCATCTCTAAAACACATAGCATTATTTGAGATGATTTTTTGTGGGACTCCAAACCTAAGAATATTATTCAATAGGAAATCCACCACCACCTTTCTTGTTTCCTTTTTTGTGGGTATTGCTTCTACCCATTTTGTGAAATAATAAGTGGCAACAAGGATCCATGAGTGCCCTCCACTAGATTTTTCTATTATCTCTCTAATGAAATCAATTCCCCATTATTGGAAAGGGGCTTGAACATAAATAGGCCTAAGTGGTAAATTTCTTGAAAACCTTATTTTTCTTGCAAACCATTGACAAGCATCACAGATTTTAACAAACTTGTGAGGATCCTTAAAGAAACTAGGCCACCAAAATCCTACTCTCAAGACCTTGTGAGTAGTGTTATTTTCCATGTAATGACCACTACATACTACATTATGCATTCCTTGCAAGAGTTCTATTGCATGCTTTCCATCCACACATTTAAGAAATATACCATTTGGGTTTCTCCACTATAGCTCATTGTAAATAATCACATACATGATGGCATGCAATTTTAATGTCCTTTTCTTATTCTCAACCATATCAGTAGGGAATTGCAAAGTTTGTAAATATTGGACAATTCCTCTATAGCATCTGCATGTTTGTATATCACAGATAGGTGCCACATCAACCATTTTTTCCATATTAACTTGATTAGCCTCCAAATTAGTTTCTTCCATTAATTTAGCTAGGGCCTTCCCTCTTACTAATTCTGTAATCTAGACATTAATGTTGAATTCTTGGATCCTGTTGATACATCTACACCTTTTTCCTATAGTTTCTTGCTAATTGAAAATATCTTTTACAACAACACTTGGCATAAAAGCTATGATAGTAGCTCCCACTAGGTATGTCCTAAAATTCTTCACAACCTTAACTAGAGCATATGCTTTATTTCCATCATGTCATATTTGAGCTTTGCAACCTATAAAGACTTGGTAAAGAATGCAATCGATTGTTCATAGACCTTCTCATTTTTCTGTAATAAAATAACAACAATTGTATGAAAAGAAGCAAAAGAAAAAATGTGCATTGGCTTGGAGAAATTAAGAGATTTCAATATTGGAGCCTCCCTGATAGCTTGTTTAATTTTTTTGAACACCTGGCTAGGCTCCTCACTCCAAAGCATCTTTTCTCCCTTCTTCAACCTCTTGGAAATAGGTCTTGTCATTTCTGCAAAATTAGTCACAAACGTTCGTAAAAATTTATTTGTCTCAAAAATGACTAAATACCTTTGACATTTTTTGGCTAAGAGATTCTATCTATGGATGCTACCCTTTCAAGTTCAGTCCTCACTCCTTTGGACACAATGTACCCTAATAATTTACCCTTAGTGACCCCAAAAGCATATATTTTTGGATTCAGAGATATCCCATACTTTAGAGACCTGAAAAATACCTTCTCTATGTGAATATAGTGATCTTCCTCCTTCTTGGAGTAAGTGGTTAGGTCATCTTAGTATATAGCCATAAACAAATCAATAAAATCAGAAAAAGCTATGTCCATAGCCCTTTGAAAAGTGGCACCTACATTTGTTAAACCAAAAGGAATTATTACATAAATGCAAGTACCCCATGGGGTAGTGAATGTAGTCTTATACTGCTCAAAATCCCTTACCTTTACTTGGTTATAACCTGAAAAAACCATCCATCATTGATAGCAGCTCACAACCAGTCACCTTCTGTAACATGGCTTCCATGTTTGGAAATGGGTAGTTTTCCTTTAATGAGGATATATTAAGGTTTCTAAAATCAATACACAACCTTATATCACCATTCCTTTTCCACACTGGCACTAGATTAGATACCCATGAAGAATGTCTAATGGGTTTATAATGCCAACATATCTTAATTTTACCAACTCCTTCTGCATCTTGGGAGCTATATTAGGATTAATGGGTCTCTGCTTTTTCCTAAAAGGTTTAATATTCTCCTTCAGAGGAATCTCATGCTGAAAAAATTCCTCTCTATAAGCTTTTAGGTCATCGTATGACTAAGCAAAGACATCATGTCTATATTTTCTAAGCAAGGCAATCAACATTTCCTTCACCTTTGGCTTCATTTTATTTCCTACATACACTTTCTTAGGGGCATTTTTAAGTCCCCAATTTTACTTCCTCCAACTCCTCTTGGGTGAGCAACAGTTGTCTTAATCTTGCTTTTATCTTGATTGGAAAAGACCCTTTCAAGTGCTACAAAGCCTTTGGGGATTTTATTTGTCTTTAACTAGATAACCTCCTTTCCAAATACTATGTCCCTTCCATCAATATTTTCAAAAAATCAACCAAAGTCAATCTCTTGACCTTCATATTCATCAACATAGTTTAAAATTTTGAGAATATCCTCATCATCATTGAAAATTTTCTAGTTGTGCACATTTTCAGGAATGGAAGGTCTTTTCTGCACCTCAACTTTTGAGATTTCTATGAAATTTATATCATTTGGTATTAATGGAATGTTAGCAAGTAAGTCAACTACTCTGTTCTCTCCTCTTTCCATCCAATCAATTCTAAAAGCATCAAACTACTCAATGGAATCCCATACAACATTTCTATATTGCTTAAGTCTATTATTTTTGCAAGCATATTTAGCTCTTACTTGAGATATCACAAGCTTGGAATCACCAATTACCATTAACTTTTTTATTTTGTGCTTCTCAGCCAATCTAAATCCCAATAATAATGCTTCATATTCTACCACATTAATTGTGTAGACAAAAGACAATGTAAAAGAAAATTTATATGTACTACCACTTGGTGATACTAATAATATCCCTATGCCAGACCCTTCTTTGGAACTTGCACCATAAAAGTACATTTTCCAAAGTCCATTCTTGTTTGTCAATCTTAAAAATTCATTTTCTATAGGCGCAGGGAACCTATCAACTTATCTTGGTACTTCTTCCATTTTGAAATCACTGATATCGATTTCTATGAAAATAATTGTGTCATTTCCAGGAGCATGCTCCAACATATGTGGTACCCGTGGTTCTCGCACCACTTGAATATCCTTGCCATCAATGGGAAATGTGGCATAAAACATGTCACATTGCATACTACCTCCCATAGATGCACTCCATTTTTGTGATAGCAGCAATCCATAATTAGGTGGGATATCCACTACCACCACAATCATTTTAAACTCTTTATTTGGGTGGGAAACTAATATGTATGGAAGTTCATTTATCATATCAGTACTAACAAGGACTTCTCTTGAATCCATGGCATAGCACTTACCATGAGTGATGTCAACTTTCAATCCTAGTGCCTCCATGATTTTAACTGGCATGATATTATTTGATGCTCTAGAATCAATAATACAATTTTTTATTAAATTTTCCCCAACAATCAAAGTGAGGAAAAATGGATCTATCTTCTCAGGACAAGCAGTTACTGAATTCCCTAGAAAAATATGGGGATTCTCAGTGATGACTCCCTCAACTTCCTTTTATTTCTTATCTTTTTCAATCAATTGGGGTGGATTGGGCACCACTAAATCATTACAAGCTATAGTAGCACCATTGATAAGGGCTACTACCTTTTGCTTATGTTCCTCTATTCTCATCATTTCAAGAAAAGGCACAAATACTTTTACTTAGCTAAGTAATTGAAACATACCAATAGGAGTATACTTGGGTAATTCAATAAGGACCGTGCCTTGTTCATTGGTGCTATCCTTCTATTAGCTTTTTGTTACCTCAGCCCTATGCTTGGCATCCTTCTTTGTAACTTCAGGATTTTGCTTCTTTGTCTTTATCTTCATAGTAGGAGATTTGAATTCTTTAGTAGCTTTTGGTTTACCTACCCTTTTAGCCCAAATTTTATCTCCCCTACCTTCTTTAGCTTTGACTGCTTCTATTTTTCCATTAGGCTTGTGCTCTTTTCTTTTGGCATTTTGTTCCTTGATGAAAAGACTAGTAGGACTACCTTGTTCACCACAGACTATTATTTTACTCATATGATAGCAAATTTTGGCTTGGGCGGCCAAGGTTATAGTATATTTTGCAATCTACTCCTCTGAGGGCCTTCTTAGTGAAATACCATCTTCAATAACTTCCAAATTATATACCTCAATATCACTATAAACATCCTCATCAGAGAGGACTTGCTGATGATATGCACTAGCAATCTTCCTTTGATTATCTATATCCACTTCATAAGAGTCCATATCAAAAGAACATTCACTATTAGCAACATCAGAATCACCCATAACCATAAGTACATCAATATCCTCCTCATTTTGTTGATCACAATCTTCAGGCATATCCGCTTCCACCTCAACCATCTATGCAATTGCACGTTGCTGAGGAGAGTGTGGCATTTGGAAACACATGCACCAAGGGTTGTCTTAAACAAAATTTCATGAATTCTTCTGCAGAGGATTTGGAGGGACCTTTTTCTAGGAATTTCTTTGGTTATTAAGAATAGGCTTCCCATTATATCAATTGGTATTATATGGGTGGTTTTACAATCTAGGAGGTCTTTCATTCCTTTGATAATTTTTTGGTTGAACCTTTTCTTGCTTTATAATTTTGTCATTTATAGTTTTCATAAAATTATCAATCTTATCCTCAAGGGTGCCCCCTTTAGCACTTAAAATCTTGTCCTCCTTTGAATTTCTGAGGAGTTTTGAATCATCTCTTCTACCAAATTTACCAGTATCTTTGCTAATATTTTCAATATGCTCCACTATCTTTTATGCTTCCCTCAACGCCTAAGGATTCTTATCTAGAAGGTGGTAAATCATTTTTGCATCAAAAGCATTGTAGTAATTTACCAAGCACACATTTTCATTCAATTGTAGATGAGGATGCAACCTCTTCCTAGCCTTTTAAAATCTTGTATTGAACTCAGCCGAAAATTCATTAGGACATTTAGCAATATTATTAAATTGATCAAACAAAAAAATTGAATCAGTCTTGTCACCATATTTTTTTCTAAATATCCTTTTGAATTCGTCCCAAGAGCTAATGCTCTTGGTACAAAAACTCCTATACCACTCTCTAGCATCTTCAATGAGAGACTACATAAACAACTTCATCATGAAATTCTCTACCTCTACCTTAGAATCTTCCATAACATTAGCAAATTCTTTGAGATGGTCTTCACCACTCAAGGCATTATTAGCAAAGAATTTGACTAGAGTAGATCTGAAATCTTTAGGAAATGGGTTAGGGTAGCTAGGTATTCTAGTGAAACACAACTATTGGTATCTATCTACTTAGAGTGGCCTCCTAGTATGTCAATGACTATGAACATCCCTTTGTTCATCATATCTTTTGTTGTTAGGTTGACTACTATCCTTACCATTTCCACTTTCACCATCACTACATCTCTTCTTGTTTCCTTCATCATCTTCAAAATAAGAATTCTTATTCTTATTATTTCCTCCACCTCCACCACCCTGATCCACACAACCACCTCCACTAGGAGTATGTCCTATCAACTTCTTCTTTTGTGACTCACTACTACTATGTCCAGAGCTTAAAGCCTCTAGAGTGGGTACAGACATTTTAAGAAAATCAATCTTCCTAGCCATCTCCACATTAGAAGCTTCTATCTCAGCTTTCTTCAAATCTTCTTGTAGTTTTTCATTCTCCAACTATAATCTCAAGATCTCAAGATCTAGAGGTGCAGTTGATGAAATATGACAAATTTTGGCATTGTGTGTGGGGGTTTTGATAGATGACATATGGGTAGTGGTACTGGTATTGAAGGTATTTTTCTTAGGCTGATCAATGGGCCTCTTCTCATGATCTATGAATGATGTCTTCTTAGAAGTAGCTGGAGGATCTAAGGATTTGGTAGTTGCTAATTCATTTCTAGTGAGGCATGAGGCATTATGAGACTCAACCAATTCTTGTTGTCAACATCATTCATTTGGTGTTGGAAGAAGTTTACATGTGGTAGTCAAATTGACATTTGGCATGTAGCAAAGACATTGCATCTCCATCAAGTCATGATCTCTCCCACACAATAGCTAAACATCCATTTTGGGTGCCACATTGCACACCACCCACCACTTTTACTAAGCCTCATACCCCAAGCCACCTTCATATTGGCATTTTTTGTTGTACCTATTGATATTTCTTTCTAATAGCTAACTTTCTATTAGAATTTTTGTGAAAACTATCATTTTTTCAAAATGCAAGGAGATTTTTTTTATTGCAAAAAGTTTATAAAAGGGGGTCTCTTATTTATTTTTCTTCAACTTGCAAACAAAATGGGGGGCCTCTTTTTTCAAATAATCAAAGGGGTTTAATTTTAAGTTTAATTATTATTTTTGTTGAGTTTTGCAAGACATAACTTAATCTTTTCCTCTTAATCAAGCTCATGACAATAAACTTGTAGAACTCAAATAGAACATAAGTTTGTAAACCCACTCATATAATGTACCACAAAATTGAATGTGTGTTCCACATGATGGGAATTTGGGGAAAATTGTACAATCACTAAATTGTAAAGTGTAATTGGGGGTTATGCCATCACAACCTAGATCCTTGTGACTCTTACGTCATGTGAGTGTGCCTTGTAGCACAACCTTTCTTAGTTTCTTATACATCTCTATATTCCTTAAAAATGCTTGAACTTGGTTGTCTACTTATTTCTCTTAGCATTAAGGGGGGACACTAATGTGTTATGCTAATGATTCTTTTAATGAAGTAGTCAATGAATCTTCTTTTTGTAAGACTTCATGAACCTTCTATCTTGATCTACTGAATGGGGGATTAATTCAATGGATCACATTTTGAGATTCTAGTACGCATTATCACAATACTATATGTATTATCAACTTCACAGAGTTTGATAAAAATTTTGTATACTAGTTGAGTATTTTTCATATGTTCACTCATGCAGTGTTTTGTATCTCACATCTTGATCCACATTACTTGGAGATTTGTTGATTTTAGTAGACACCAGTCCATCTTCGATAGAGTTTATAACTTTGGAATGCTTCAATAATTCTTCATCATCATGGTCCTATCATCAAGGGACACATTTTTGGAAGGCCTTAAATCCTTCTCTTTCTCTTTTTAGAGAGGAGTTTTGTTCCCACTAGGTTTAATCCTTTACTCCACTTTATGAGAATGCATTATACATGGGTTCCTAACATGGCCTCTAGCCACGAACCATTTCTATCTATTTTCACATTTTTGATCTCCCCAAGTATCACTTAAGGGGTGGTGTTAGTATAAATAATTAATCTATATTCATTGTACTTAAGTATACTTAGGTTGATGAGGTTCGACAACATCTTGTCTAACTAAATGTGTAACCTTTAAGCCGCTTGAGGTTACCAAATTGTTTGGTAAACCTCATGCACATACCTTTTTGAGGTTGGAAGAGTTTCTATCTCACCTCAAAATACACTCAACACTTGGAGCACAAGGTTGATGACTTGGTCAAAGAGCTTGTTGGTTTGCACACTCCAAGTAATCCTAAGGATGACATCTATAGGAAAATTTCCTACTCATTTGTACCACTTCATGGGGTACTTGTCAATCCACCTCATAAGTGGATTGCCTCTTCCTTTCTTATTTAAGAAATCTCATTGGACATTCAAATTAGCTCTAATATGAATTAGGATAATCATTGTGTGCAAGTATGATTTTGTGGAATCACAAGGTTTTTATTGTTATGATCTTGGATGGATAAATATCCTCACATAGTTATCCATGTTTGACCTCTTCTCCCTAAACACATGAGAATATTCCATGCAACAAAAAAATATAATATATATTGATAAATTTTCTTTCCTATCCACACTTGTATATACATATTATCAAAATTATCTAATGTATGAGACTTATTTTCCAAGTAAAAAGTTACAAAAATTACTTTTTTCCCAAAAATATTATTCCAATTTATCCCCAATAAGTATACATGTAGCTCTCTCCATCAATTTATTATTCAGTATTTCTTAAACTCCACTATTCATAGGGGTATATGGTTTTGTATTATATATTTATATTCATGATCTATTAAAAAGATATAAAAAATATTCATAACAAAACACACCACCACTCGTAGTCCCTAAAGTATTATAATTTTTTCCAATTTTACTTTTTCTTAGATGAATGAAGAGTTAATATTATGTTATAAAAATATATTGAAACCTACCCCAATTTGGATATTTTCCATTAAAAGTATTTTGTGTTAAATTGAAAAGGGAATTTCTAAGATATTAAAGTCTACTATTCATGCTTTTTAAAATTTTCCATGTATTTTATTGTTTTTTAGAAGGTCACGAATGTAAAAATCTCTTTGGCTCTCTCCCCACTTGCACATGGTTCCCACTTTGAATCAATGGCAACATTTGTAGTCACTGATCTTTATTTAGCAATGTAGATTCCACACCATTTGGTAAGCTATTTTGAAGCCAAAAATTGGCTCACTTTTCTTAGTGTATTATTTTCCAAGGGATTTTATTGGCTCCAAGTTATCTCATTTTTTACTCCTTGACCTGCTTTTCCTATTGTTTGGATAGTTGGAGTCTCTCAAGAACCTATTTTGGTTTTATCCTAGAGCATAAATGTTTGGACCTAGATTCATGATATTTTCAAATCCTTCAAACAAGAATATTTTCATGATACATGGTTCTTTCAAGGGATTGGCCTCACATCCATCACAAGTTGAACCAAAAGTGGCATGTTTCAGGGTTGATATTTTATTCAACATATGTAAAGATAAAAAATTAACTTTTTTTTAAATTATTTTATTGGTCAGTTGACATGTTTTTCTTTATACATAAGTAATGGTTTGTTCGAATAATTTCTTACATATTAAGAAAAATCATAAAAAAATACACTTCAGGTGTCTCATTTATTTGTGCTCCTTAACCATTTCGGTAATACCAATTGTGTGGTTGTCAAAATTCCTCCATCTTCCTCTTCTTCTAGGGTTTATTCTCTTTTAGATTTATTTCATCATGGATGTAGCCTCTCTACTTGAGATACTCAAGATACTTGATATTGAGCTTCTTCGCTAGCTATGTGAAGGGATCATGATCAATGAAACTAGTTGTGGCTTTCTCTTTAACACTCCATCTCTACATCACCAATGGGAGGAGCTTCTAGCTTGTTTCAAACAAGCTCCCTTGACTAGCTCTTGTGATTTCATATGACCATGTTATAGAAGAAAAAGAGAAAGACAAATATAATAATGGTAAGGTCCCTCCCACCAGCATCCCAACCCTATCGATGTATGTGGTAAGCCAAATAAATGAGATCCTCCTCCTCCCCCCTCTTCTACTAGTTTGAAAACCTAGAAACCCTATCTATGTTCTTATACTTTAGGACTTAATTTACCATATGAAATCTAGGGCTGTGACTTTTTCCATCCACCTTTTTCTTGTGAGTATGTGAAACATTGTTTTATACATGATAAAATAGACACTTATTCATTAATAATATTTCTTCATTATTGTAACCTTTTTTTAATTGCTAGATTCTTTCTAGGAAATATATATGATGTCTCTTCTTGAGGGTACATTTTTTTTTCTCGGTGATGTGTTAGTTATTCTTTGTGATGATTTATAAGGTTATCTCAAAATGTGTTGCACCAAATATTTTTACCATGTCATGTGAATTTAATTTTATCTGTTATGGAGTATTTAAAGTATTATTTTTTGGGAATGTTTTGGTATATATAGGTATACATGCATTGTTTCACAATCACAAATATGATTTTCAGTGAGATTTTTAGTTCTCATTTATCTACTTGCAAAAATATGTGTGTTGACGTTTACTTTTTTATTTAGATTCCTATGGCATGAAGGTGTTGGTTTTTAAAATGTTATCTTTCCACCAAAGAACTCAAAATGTTTAAAATAATAAACTTTGTATTTCAAATTTACTTTTAGTTTGTATCCGATGTACTTGTGTAACTCAATTTTAAAATTTTTGTTCAATCCTTAAAGAGCTTAAATGTAATATATGCTTAGAGAATTATCTCTTCATAGTTAATAGGTTGCACATGTTTATTTTTGTGTCATAGTAAAATGGACCCTTGTCATTTTCATGACCTTTTAGGTCTTGTTTCACGGTGTTTGATCTATTTTTCTCTATTTTCATGTTGCAACATGACTTGAACATGCATATTTAGGTACTAAAACTCAAAAAATGATGTCTTGTGAATGTGTTGTGAAGTGTTGTAAGACATTTCTACATTATTCTAGACTCTATTTATTACAATTTAGCTAAAAATCACCTTTTCATCATCAAACAAGTGCTATTCTGAAGCATTGTAAAGTCTTGTAACAATATTTCACACTTTTCTAGGCACAACTTCACTATTTATCCGTTTCTCAGGCTTTATTTGGTCCCTTTATGCCCTCATATACTTTAATTAAGTTTAGTTTTGAATGTAATCCCAACAAACAACATTAAATACAACTTAATTACTGACACCTACTTTTAGGTCCTAGGTGGGACCCGTTCGCCATGGGTGGCGAATGAGTCCACCTTGGCTCCAAATTCAAAAGTTTTAAATTTTCATTTCGGGTTTTTATTCAAAAACACTTGATGTCGGCCTATGATGAGGTATGAAAGGTTAACTAAGGAACAAGATTGTCTAAATAAGTTATTTGCACCTCATTTTATATCCCATTCATCCTCCAACATTCACACCTCATATTCAAGCAATCTTAAGCATTCAAGCATCTTACAACATCTCATTAAGAAATACTCAAGCATGTTATTATTTTTTCATTAGCTTTCATTTCATTGTTTCATTAAGGGTTTGATTACCAAAAGTGGGGTTTGACTAAGGCAAACCCCTATTTGCTAACCCTTAGCCATTTTCCCCCTATTACATGTGCGTTTGCAGACCAAGGTATGTATTTAATAATATTTTTAGTGTTGAAGATTGGTAAACAAGTCAACTAGGTGCTTCAAGTCAACTCAGTCATATTTGAAGCTTGGAGAAGGTTTTATGTCTGTTTCCTAAAGAATTAACTTCGGTAACCTGACAATCAGAGATTTCCAGATTTGGTATTGCAGAGTTGTCTCCTGATTTTTCAAAATTTTGGGAGAGGATTGATTCACCACTTATGGTGAATGAGTCACACCTTAGGACTAAAAATCTAAATTTTGTTAGACTCTAGATCCTGACAGTTAGAAACTAGTTCCCGACACTTTTTCACTAGTAGGACTAATTTGCCACCCTAGGTGAATCAGTCCCACTGTGAAATTTCAGTGATTTCAGTCAGCATCCACAACATTCTAGAATCATCAAACATTACCCAGGTGCTATATTTTTCATCTCATTTCTGTATGTTCTACATTATTTCTTTATTTAGTTTATTGTTTGCATATCATAGTGTGTTTTCCAGCATAGTTTAAATCTTACATTTTGCATTCATATTCTTTTTTTTATTAGACTACAGGAATCGGGTAGCACGACCCCCTATAAACTGCAATGCACCTAGTAAACCTTTTAATGTGACCAGCGGTGCTGGCGCATCATGCCCTCTAGTACCACGGGGGTGGGGGAGACTAGATCTCGTGACCAACCTCCTGCAACAGGAAAGATTTAGCCAACCGAGCTAGGGTCCCAACCCCTGCATTCATATTCATTCATATAGATCACTCAATTGCATTTAGTTTACCTCATTTAGCTTAGACAACATCATATATAACATAAATTTGAATGAACCCTTAGCATTTTTGGCCCTACCTCTCTCCTTTTAGGTGAAAACCCCTAGAAGAGTTAGAGAAGTTCTAGGGGAACTAAAAATATAAGGTACATTTTGGTGAACCTGCATTTTGAACACTTCGCATTTTTTATTTCATTTGCACATTACATCTTAGTTTATATTTGCATCAACATTCAATTAGGACATTGTTTTTTTTTTCATTTTAGGACTTTTCATATTGCATTAGTGAAAAATTCATTTAGATTTCATCTGTACATTGCATCTTATTGAAAAAATTAAAAATTTCTGCATCCTTGATTGCATTCTAGAGAGCATTAAAATCATCTTAAAATTTCTGAAAAACATAGAAAAAAAAACATCATCTTGGGACTCATTCGCCACCCTAGGTGAATCAGTCCCTTTGCAATTTTTAAATAGCATTTCTGATATCTTTTTGGATTTTTTTTGCATTAAAGTTTCTTGTTCTTCCATTCTATTTTAATTTCCAGAATCTTTTTTCTTAATAATTTATTGCATCTTACTTTACTTGCATCATGGCATTTTTTCAATAAGTTTTGGAATTCATTAAAATCATTGGTAGACATGTCCAATTGTGCCTTTGACTATGACCCTAATGACCTTGAACTCACACATTCTCCTTCAATTCCTCATGATTGTCCTCCTTGTGATGTAGACATCATTGGAGAACATGATGATAGCATGAACAAGTTCTACAATGATTTCCTTGAAAACCTCAAATCCAATGCAACCTTTAGTCCATCCATGAAGTCACAACATATTCCTACTATTGCATCTCTTGATCAATTTGCATATTTACATCCTAAAATCAATAATGGACCTAAGCTACCTTCCTCAAGCGGACCTAGTAACTCTAACCTAACACACTCACAATCCTTTTACGATCACAAAGTCACAAACACTCCTAACAATCTTGAAGAAACATATGGTAAATACTTCACTATCTTAAGTAAACAAGGTAGTGACAGAAAAAATCAACATGATATCCATCAACTTCTAGAACAATAGTCAACCGATGCAAACACAACAAGATTAGGATACCATGATCCTTCTCATCCTGATAGACATCCTTTTCAATCTAGGATACTTTGAGATGCTAGTATAGTGATCTTGGAATCTCCTCCTAACTTAAACATTCTCCTTCATCATGAACAACAATTCTCTCCTTCTAATGACAAGGATGTTAGGATCCCCATGAATCCTCCTCCTCCTATTCATGAACAAGGAGAATGTAGCAAATGAAAATGACCATACAAATTAAAGAAGCTAAAGTTTCCTACACATCCTCCACTTGAATGTGAAAGGAGACTTCAACTGCTTTTAAAAAAAGGTATTATACTTTTACCACCTATGAATAGGTTGGTTATTCATCTGAAATACTCTAACATACCATTTTGCAAATATCATCATATTCTTGGACATCAAACAGAAGAATGACGAACATTGAAGGACATACTGGATAAGTATCACTTCATTGAAATCGATTGCTTCCCCGTCATACCTTAAAACAATATAAACCCCTTCATCATGCCATAGTTATAGAATTCCTTATTCTCTCTATTCCATGATCATTTCCCATCACTTATCTCAGCTCATTCTCATGTTTACACTTTGTGGGGGGCAAGAAGTTGTTAGCCTTGTCCTTGTAGTGCATTTTCCTTTGTCTCTTAACTATGTTATTCCTTTTCCACTTAACCATTTAAGATGAAGAAACCAATAACCTAGTTAATGGTTGACTTTCATTTTCATTACATGATCCTTTTCATTTCATATGCATATCATGTTCCCCCATATCGTGTGTTTGATATTCCCTCTCTTTGTACACTTCTTCTATTCATATCTCTATTCTTCTATTCGTCGTGCATTATCTTTTTTTCCTTTTTTTCTATGTTCTCCTTTTTGGGATGACGCAAAGTGTAGAGACACCCTAAGTCTCTTCCATGTTGACCCAAAAGGTCCTTGTGTTTTTCACTTTTTTTTTTGGTTCTCCTTTTGGGGATGACACAAAGCGTAGAGATGCCCTATGTCTCTTCCATGTTGACCCAAAAGGTCCTTGTCTTTTTTTTTTGTTGTGTGTTCTCATTTTTGGGATGATGCAAAGTGTAGAGACACCCTATATCTCTTCCATGTTGACCCAAAAGGTCCTTGTCTTTTTCACTTTTGTTTTTTGTTTTCCTTTTGGGGATGACGGAAGGCATCGAGACCAAAATGTCTCCTTCATGTTGACCCAAAAGCTTTTCCCTTTTCTTCACCTTTTCGTTTTCTTTCCTTCCACTTGTGTTTTCCTTTTGGGGATGATGCAAAGTGTGGAGACCGTAATTTCTCTTCCATTTTGACCCAAAATGGATTTTATTTTTCCTTTATTTTCACTCTCTTTGTGAAATTCTTCTAGTTCTATGTGCTTTGGGGAATTATGATAGTTCTAAACTCTTTCATAAAAACATTGTAGCAACGAACATACTGACCCCAAATCCATATATCCCTTATGTGTTTGGTGTGCTCTTTTCTGGGGGGCAACCCCCTTTGTTTTTTATTTTCCTTGACATGACATAGCCTTACATCAAAACATATAACTTGGTATAGGGTTTTCCAAGTTGGCTCTCATGTATTGTTTTCCTTTTTCTTTTTCTTTCCTTCGCTACTCTAAAGTAATTGCTCATAGAATGATGTGTAAAAATTCCTTTAAAGTGGGGGGCACACATTACCATTAATTCATTTGCATTCTTGGTTCCTAGTGTAGCCTTGTCATTTATATGATGTGTTCATTACTTTGTGGATGACATTAGGTTTGATGTCCTTCATAATTGTGATCTATCTCAGCATACTACATTCCTCTTGGTAGCCTAATGCAACGCTTTGCATCCCCTAAGTTGTAAATATACTATTCTTTGATTGGTCCTCTTTTGGAGATATTAGAAACAATGTTCCCTAAGTCACTGGCCTTGCATGAACTGACAAAGACACCTTTGAATATTTCACATTTTACACTTCACATTTTTAATATCTTTACATTTTGCATTTTTTTCCACCTTGCATAACACAACTCACATGACTATGGTACACCTTTCATTTCTTTCATGAAATTTTTCCTTGTGGTGCCTTGTTAAACTTATTAGGAGGTATAACTTTGATATGGTTGAGTGGGAAGCCCACCTAGTGGCATGACATTTCCCCATAGCCACCATTGTGTTTGTGAGTGCATACCAACTAGCATATGTATCTTACCATTTGGGCCTTCTCACCCAGTAGACCGTCCTGAGTTCTGTCACCCCTGAGTGAGTATACATTCTCTTTTATCCTAGTTCTAATCCACAACTAGTTGGACAGATAATCAAAGCTTCATCTGATTCTCAATACTTATGTTTTCCTTTTTTCCTATGCTTAGTTTGCCATTGGATCTTCATCCTAGGGGCTTCATCATCCTTCTTGATTGTTGCCATTCTATCTTTCTAATGTAAGTGCATTTGAACCCTCCTCTTGATGTTCATGGCTATTTTAATACGAGTTTGAAGCAGGTTAATACTCTCACTAAAGTGGGGGCTAAATGTGCCATAGAAAAATGGCCCCTTGTCAGTTTCATGGCCTTTTAGGTCTTCTTTCATGGTGTTTGATCTATTTTGCTCTGATTTTATGTTGCAACATGGCTTGAGCATGCATATTTAGGTACTAAAATTCAAATAATGACATCTTGTGATGGTGTTATGAAGTTTTGTAAGACATTCTACACTCTTCTAGACTCTATTTATTACAATTTACCTAAAAATAACCTTTTCATCATCAAACAAGTCCTATTTTGAAGTGGTGCAAAGTCTTGTAACAATATTTCATGCTTTTCTAGGTACAACTTCATTATTTATCCATTTCTCATGCTTTATTCGGTCCCTTTATGCCCTCATATGCTTTAATTAAGTGTATTTTTTAATGCAAGCTCAACAAACAACATTAAATACAACTTAATTACCAACACCTATTTTCAGGTCCTAGGCGGGACCCATTCACCATGGGTGGTTGATGAGTCACCCTTGGTTCCAAATTCAATTTTTTAAAAAAATTCCTTTCAGGTTTTTATTCAAAAACACTTGGTGTCAGCCTGTGATGAGGTATGAATGGTTAACTAAGACACAAGATTGTATAAATAAGTTATTTTCACCTCATTTTACATCCCAATCATCCTCCAACATTCACACATCATATTCAAGAAATCTTAAGCATTCAAGCATCTTATAACATCTCATCAAACAATGTTCAAACACTTTGGAGCATCCATTGACATTACTTTAGATTTGCATTATCAAAGATTTGGTAAGTTGATAGCAATTGCATGTTATTAGTTTATCATTCTCTTTCATTTCATTGTTTCATTAAGGGTTTGATTACCAAAAGTGGGGTTTTACAAAGGCAGACCCCTGTTTGCTAACCCTCAACCATTTCTCCCTTATTGCATGTGTGTTTATAGACCTATGTATGCAAATTTAACAAGTTTTTTGGTGTTGAAGATTGGTAAACAAATCAACTAGGTGCTTCAAGTCAACTCATTCATATTTCAAGCTTGGAGAAGGTTTTCTATCCATTTCCTGTAGAATTGACTTCGGTAACCGGACAATCAGAGATTTTCAAATCTGGTGTTGCAAAGTTGTCTCCTTATTTTTATAAATTTTGGATAGGACTAATTTGCCACCTATGGCGATTGAGTCCCACCTTAGGACTAAAAATCTAAATTTTGTCAGATTTCGGATTCCAACTGTTAGAAACCAGTTCCCGACACTTTTTCACCAATAGGACTAATTCACCACCCTGGGCGAATGAGTCCCACAATGAAATTTTAGTGATTTCAGTCAGCATCCACAACATTCCAAAATCATCAAACATTGCCTCAAGTGCACTCTATTTCATCTCATTTCTTTTTGTTCTCCATTATTTCTTCATTTAGTTTACTGTTTGCATATCATAGTGTGTTTCCAAACATAGTTTAAATCTTAGTTTTCTCATTCATATTCATTCATATAGATCACTCAATTGCATTTAGTTTACCTCATTTAGCTGATACAGCATCATATATAACATCATATATAGGTCCCTGCCAAAACTTGGTTATGGGTTGTTAGTCCCGTCAAAATCAATAAAGTCAAGATTCATGTAGAATCTTGGTTCTTTTCTTGGCAACCTGTTGGCTTTTGGCTAGTTGCCAGCTTGCTGGGTCCCTGTTTCGCTGCTGAATGTTTTTTATTCTTTCTTATGGGCAGCTTGTTCTTCTTGGTGTGGGTTTTAGGTCTCCTTAAAACCTGATGGTTTTGGGTCCATTCAAAACTTGTTTATCCTCTTTTCAAAAACATAAATTTGAATGAACCCTTAGCATTTTTGGCCCTACCTCTCTCCTTTTAGGTGAAAACCCCTAGAAGAGTTTGAGAAGTCCCAGGGGAACCAAAAATCTACGGTTCAATTTCATAATCAAAGGTATCCATCTCAAGATCATAACCTACTATAGAGATAATTTTGTAGCTTTTTGATTATGCATTCTATTTAGGTTTCAAACATATTTATATTGTTATGAAATCATCTAGCTAACCCTTAATCTTACCTCTCATTGCACCATACAAAATTCTTAGATCCTAAAGGACCAACTTTCTTTATAATATTTTACATTCCTATCTAATGAAGATTAGCTAACACATGAAGCCTTATGAAGTGTCCTCACACTTAACAAGTTTCAGGCTCAAAGAGATAAAATACTTATCTATTCGTACTTAAAATGGTTCTTGTACATAATCGTCAAGACCTAAATTTGATGGTTGACTTTAATTATCAAACAATTTTTTAAAATTATTTATTACCAAATATGCTTAAACTATTAATATTTACCTTAACATAAATAAATTAATATATATCTAGTAGATAATATTAAAATCTTACATAAAACTCTCTATTTTATGTGATACAAACTTCTTAAAATTTCTATAATATTTTACCATAAAAATGCTTTCAAATCTAGGCCATACAACTCCGTAAACTGAGCAGTGGAGAATAGAATAGTTTAAGAGGACAGAGAAGAGTACTAAAGACACTACAGGAAGAAAGTAGTAGAACAAACTATTAGACGTTTATGGGTTGTGTGTGTTACGGTAGGGCGAGCGTGGAGTTCAACGAGATCTGGCGGCCGTCTCTCGTCGGGCATTGAAGTAGACCGCAGCAACAGGCGATCCCAATCCATTTCTCTCTGCAAACTCCCTCGTCTTGAAATGGTGCCGCGACGTAGGAGGATCAACTGTTTCCCTCCCATTTTGCTGGAACAACACAAATACATATCGATGGATACCAATTACCGCCTTTGGACTCTCATAGCTCACCATTTCTCGACCTACATCAAACATTCCAATTATAAATTAGGTTAACCCATATGGAAATCTCAATAATTCAGATCGGTCCGAGTTGTTGTTCGATAATTAGGAAACATTATTCGACGCTTACCAAAATAATTGCACTTTGTCCCCGGTATATCGCTCACTATCCTACACAAATTAATCATCACATAACATATTTGAACACCTTCAACATTCAAGTCATGGATATATTCATAAGAGAAAATCTAAATGCTTAAAAATCAACACAATACCAGTGGAGATACTCGCGTCCGGTAGGATCGCTTGGACTTGGTGAATCTGGATCCGTCATTATCTACACAGAAAACACAGCTGAATCAATAATTGCAGAAAATGTCCAAATAATTTCTAGAGCTGCATCTTTTGGGTGTGTAAGTAGAAATCATTGAGTTAGAAATACCAGAGTGAAAAATGTGGCCGTATCAGTATCAACAACTTGGACTCGAGGCGGGGAAACGATAGAGGAAGGCATGAACTCAAAGCCATTGTGGACCTCCATGTTTGTGTTGTACACCACGCTCATTTTTACAGTGGGAGTGAACACATCGAGAACATCTCCAATCACTCCCGCGGATTTCAGCGGTTTTAGCAATCTCGACATCATATTGTCAACGCTTTGTTTAGAAAACAAATTAACAATAGAGCGATTGCGGCTCTTGGCTGGTAAGTGCAGGCGTTGGAGGTACTTATAGCAGAGACGATTGTGTTCACAACTGGAATAAAGACATGGAATCGTCTTTACCCGACAACATGTTACTGTCTATACCGAACAACATATTTCTATATTTTTCATAGTTCCACCGGCCTTTATGACTTTGATGTAATTTGTATATAGAATGTAAACGTAATAATGTCGACGAGTTTGTTGTTGGCTCTGATAAAGACTTTAGCAATTGGAGTACACGACTTTTATTCTGCTACTCCATTAAAAAAAGTTAAAAGAGCGCATTAGTAAAAGTAAACCTCTAAATTTTGAAAGAGGAATCAGAGAAACGAAATAAATATTGGCGTATACAGTTTAATATGTTCTAATCATACGAACTAGTACAATGCATCTGGTTCATTGGGCAAATGGATTTAAATCTATGTTTCACACTCATGCAATTAATAATTGCACGCTTGTAGAGCTTTAAATTTTTAATGAAAACCAAAATTATAAGGGTTGGTTGTGACCTATATATATAATATTTTGACTTACATGGAGTGAATTATGTACAAATCTTAAATATATTTATCTAAACATTACTAACAGCATCCCATGTTATATTATTTATAATATGGGCATATAAATTTAAAGACTTATTTTGTTCTTTCATTTATATTTTAATTTTACTTTTAAAAACTCTATCATCTATTATATTGATATTTTTTTCTTTATTTTTTAGTTTTAAATGTGTATTAAATAGTATCATTTATATGTTAGCTTTTAAATGTTTTTGATAAAAGGGGGATAAACGGGTTTTACAAGGACTCGAAACCACAAAGTAACATTACAAGCTAAGACCAAAAAAAAGGTCCGAAAGACAAAAAGGCTGCCAGAAAGATAAAAACCAGTAAAAGCAGACAGCTACAAAAAGCCGCAAAAAAAACCATTAAATGGCTAGCAAACAGACAAAGCTGGGCCCAACCACAGCTAATCCATAGACTTCAGAAGCTCGTCCGCAACCTCTTCCAAGTCCACCATATCCTGGACCCCCTCCATAAAGATCTGAGTCATATTTGGGGTGGTCAGGGCTTTTCTTTTTGTACTTGATCTGGTGCGCTTAGAGATCCCTGCTTCCTCATCCTGGTCTTTCTCCTGATCAAGGTCGACAATCAGAGCTCTCTTCTGGGTTTTCTCCAGTCTTTCAGACATAGCTTTGATGATAACAGAGTTATGTCTAGCAATTCTATAGTTTTGATTAGCAATTTTTTTCATGGTTCCTTTAATTTTTTCAATATCATTTTCAACAGTGTTGTCCTTTTGGGTGTTATCCTTCATAGTGGTATTCTTCTCCGCTTCAAGCTGAATTAGCCCCGCAACTTTGGCTTCAATTTCCCCCAACTTACTATGAAGAGACAGATTTTTGGCTTTCAACTCACTGATTTCATGAAATAACCAGTTGGCAGAATTAAACTGGTCCATAGAACAACTCTTGGCAATACCAACGAAGTCAAAAGGGGGGTCACTTTCAGAATTGACCCCAAAAATAACTAACTCCGCACCTCTAAGAGGGCTATAGTTCTCCTATTGAATATTCTGAGGGATGTGGGGATCCTCAAGACTAACCTCGGCTGCTTTAGCAGAAACAATAGGGGAGTCATCATGGTAGGAGACTAACTTATTAACCTGAGAGCTAGAGCCTGCCACTTTAGAGTTAGGGTTAGTGCGGCCAGAGGTAGGAACAGAGCAGGCACCAGAAGGCTGGGGGGAACGGCCAGAGGCAGAAGGGGGGGTAGAGGAGGCAAAGAGCTCTTGACACGGCTAGGGGAAACTTTAGTATCAGATATGCTAGGCTCAGTATCGTCCTCATCAAGCTCCAAAGGGGCTATAGGGTTTGGAAGGGCAGGCATATTCTGAAAGTGCTCATAAATGAGCCTTAAAAGACCCATGTGAAGAATTGAGTATCTTTTAGGGCTTCTACTGTGGTCAGAAAAGCTATTTCTCAGGGAACAGAGCAAGAAGAAAGGGATAGAAACACACACCTTATGCCGGAAGTGATTGAGCAGCACGAAGTGGTATCCATAGACCCTAGTGAAGCGGTCGTCGAGAGTGATGTACTCCATGATAACCCTTAGCACTTTTCTCCATAAAGCTTTTATAGTGTCCGCTTCATAGTAATTGTTCGTCATCTTGACAAGTTTTTGCTTCTCCGTTTCATAGTATATGTTGTTAGCTTTTAAATGTTTAATCTAATAGATTAACTTATTTTTAACTATATATCAACTTATTTTGGTTTTATTATACACTAATCTAAAATGCATATAATTAATATTTTATATCATTTTTTTCTATTACAATTAATCTTTAAGAAAGAATTATGTAAAAATAGTAAGATATAATTCTTGAGGTGTCTCTTTCACTCAAATCACAATAAAACAGATTCTTGAAAAATGATATTTATTGAAATCTTTTACATATGTGTTTCTAAAGATAAGTTTGTTAATTATATATTACTACATAAGAATAATATTATTTATTTATATAATCTATATAAACAAAAGTAATATTATTATACATATGTACGTAAATTTATACTAGTCATTTCAGTCTATTGACATTGAGGGTGACTTGATGATTTTCACAAATGCAAAATAAATAAATTGACAAGCACACAATTAAAACTCCAAAAGTGGGTTAATGTCATAAACCCAATTTTAGATAAGATGAAGGGCCTTATATTAGGGTATATGTTTTTAGAAGGAAACATGGCCGTAAACCAGCTTTCAAATCATGGCACTAAGTAGAGAGAAGGTGTAGGTATATATAATCAAGGTCAATTGTGGCCATTGCTTAATAGGATCAAGATCAGTCTAAAGAATCTTGTTGAAAATATAAGTTAAGAGAGACATACATGATTAAGGTTATCTTGAGATGTGTTTTTTCTTTCATTGGAAATGTGTACAAAACTGTTAATTATCATGAATGAAAGGATGCAAGATTTTATAATGTGATAATAAAAAAATCTCATTGTAAGACAATGCAACATATAGGTCTTACCAAGGGACACCAACATAGCTGCCAAAGAGAAGATGCATATGTGCAATTGAGGAGATTATTCAACATTTAGACACCCCAAACGAAAGGTGTAATTAAAGTGATAACATGAAATAAAATTTTTGAAGATGGACACCTACATGACATTGTTATCTTAAGAAAAATTGCTAACAAGTTAGCTAAATATATATTACAAGGATGTCCTTGCAAAAAATTGTAATTATGAAAAAAAAGGATGCATGATATTAGTGAGGTGTTTGGAATAAGTTCTTTGAGGAGTAATGCTAATTTGTATAATTCTCTAAGGCTATTTAATGACGAGATATCAATATGGATTTTAGAAAGTTTATAAAAATATTGTTAAATCTTCAAAGCCCATAGTAGATGGAGAGATTTGATGAAAAAAAAGGGGGACTCATGTATCTATGGTTTAATAAAAACTAGAAGGTGAAAATGGATATTTTTCACTTCTACAAATAGTTGCATTTACGTTTTATTTTTTTCTCTCATAAAAATATTAATGGGGTGGATAATGAAGGAGATATTTTCATCTATTTTTGAACTATAAGAAACATAATAAATATCAATTGAATATAAAATAAGTGGGTGGAGCTTATTTTTCATCTTCTATGTGGCTTGAAAGATTATTCAATGTATTTACAGAAAGAGCAATAAAATTGTATATTTTTTAGCAAACCAAGCCATTGAGAAAATTGATGAAGTGGTCCTTTGAGACATGTGTGGGGTTTGGATCCTCTTACAAGGATATCTAAATTAGATATGATTACTATTATTTTCATACTAGGGATTATTATAGAGATCTTGTGACATAGATTAGTATATTCAATATCAATATATATGTGAATCAGTTTCAGTTTGTATTTCTTCAATAATAGTTTCTGAATTTTGAATTTATTGGTTGTTTATGGATGGGTTGGAAGTATATTACAAAAATAATGGTGTAAATTTGATCCTTAAGTAGATTGTAGTGTGAGTATTTTTCCAAAAAAAAGTTATAGAAAATCAATCACCTCTTCAAAATTGTCACATGGTGTAGAACGAATTCACAAGTCTTATCAAATTGGAAAAAAATGTAGTAAAAAAATAATTAAATTGACAATTTCATTTGTCATTTAAAATTCAATTTAAAGTCTAGTAAAATAGTTATGGTCATTCACTTAATTTCAATCCATCAAATACCATAGACATAAAACTTCTATTTTTATTCAATTTAATTAACAATTAGAATTACGGATGTCATTCGAAGATTTTATTGGTTTCACTATCCTCATAGGAAAATACATGTTACAAATTGTCAATTCAATGTGAGTTCACTGTTTAAATTCATCTATATTCTTCTCTAATTTTTCACTCTTCCTTATTGCTTCTTATACCTAACATTCACAAATTTTAGTTTCCTACATACATTTCATTTAATCTATTTTCTTATTCCTATTGTACAGCCTGTATTATGTTCTCTACATATATTACTTTTCTTCCATCTTCCCTATTTGTGACCCCATCTACTACCCTTTGTAGACTTTAATCTACAGTCACCTCTCTTACCTTTGGAATCCTCCTTTTCTCCACTTCCTATCTACATTGTTCATTCATTTTAAAAAAAAATCCTTCACACATGGCGTCTCTCTCTCCTCTAACGCCCCCTTACTACCTCTTTTCTTATAATGCTCTTTGAAATTCTCCACTCATGCTGAAGTTGCGACTCTTCCTTGGGCACTAAAAAAATAATTTTAAATTTTTTATCTCTAAAAGAACTTCCTCATATTCATTATTCTTCTCACACCAACAACAAATAAACTCATTTTTCTCCTTGGAAGTAAATCAACAAAATCAACTTGCATTTTATTTTAATTTAAACAACTTCCTAGACTCATATGCCTCTTAAGACCAATTCAACATTAAAATCACAAAGAAATCATCTAAAAAATAAATATTGTAATCTAAGGCCAAATAAAATTAAATCCAATGCCTACTTAGAGTTAAAATTGATGTGCAACATTTTGTTAACCAATGAAAACAATGTCGATCGATCACTTTGTCAATGCCAACATATACATTAGACTCAAATGTGACTTGATATTTTCTCATTGAATTCCCTTGTTATTTCCAAAGTTACATCACTTTTTTCATGTCTTACAGAGAACATCATCCAAAACTAAATCAATGAAAACCAAACAAAGCTAAAAATACTTTTATGTGATGTTGATCACGAGTTTTCTTAGGGGCTCATACATCAAAAACATCGAGTAGGAGAAATGTTCCATGAGGCTACAAATCATGATTTTTTTTGGAAAATGTAATTTAAAAAAAGAATACTCCCTAACATGGCCTTGATTTAGTGTTGTAATATGTCTAACATATTCACATTAGGTTTTGGTCCCTTGTGAACTAAATGAGCTTAATTGTACCTTATTTGTAGTGTTGTAAAGTGTTGTAACACACTTTCACAATTTTCTAGGGTTTTATTAAATAATTGAGCTTCTTTATGCTTTAATTGGCCTTATTTTGCATCCACAAGCCTCATTTAATGAATTTTTTCAAGGATAATCTTGACATAAATCAACATCCAATCATAATTTAGGTGTTTTTAAGTTGTGTGGCCAAGATTTAGTGATCTGGGACTCATACACCATGTTGGGTGTATGAGTCCTACCTAGGATTTTGGGCCCCAATCTGGATTTTGCATCATTCTATTTTTTAAAAAAAATTGTCCCATAGTTAAGCCTAATGGAACTCATACACCACTTCTGGCGTATGAGTCCCGTGTGGCCCAAAATTAAATTTAATTCAAATTCTTGGCAAGATTTTATCCTCCTAGATCTAATGTCTGCTTGTAGTGTTGTAATTTTAGGAAATTAGGCATAAAAAGTATAAATATGTGTTTCTTTAATTTATTTTAAACCTAGAAAGTTGAATGAGCATTCTTATAGAAAATTTGAGTTCACAAAAGAATTCAAGTGTTTGCAAGAGAATTCAAGAGCATTCAATGGCTAATTATTAACTGATTTAGAGCATTCTTGAAGTATCAAGCATCATTGCAAAGTCATCAGGCATCATGTTTATTTTTGAACTAACAATTATGATGTAGGGTTTCATGATTCAAGCTAGAATTTAGTTCAAGATCTATCACATTCAAGCAAGAGTCGAGATCTACATCCATTGGAGTCACTTCATACATATTTGCAAAACTTTATTGCTAGGGTTTGGTGAGTTGCAACATTACCTTTTATCCATTCATTATTTTCCTTTCCTATTTCATTTAATTTAAAGGTTTGATTACCAAAAAGTGGTTTGACCAAGGAAAACCCCTTTCTACTAACAAAATAATATTTTTTCCCTCTCTTTAATGTGTGATTTTTAGATCTAGGTTGAAGACATATTGAAGAGTAAGTTTGGAGAAAATTTTCAAGTGTTCAAAGTTTTCAAAGTTGTCACCTTACATTGGAGATTATTGGAAGACATCTACAGGTTACAAATCAAAGTTTCAGATCCAAAAATTAGGTGGAAAGGACATAGCAGACATTGAAGAGTAGAATAAGACTTTAAATTTCTAGAAAAACCTAACTGGACTGATACATAGCTTCTAGGGTATGAGTCCTAGTATAGAAAAATTTATAGATTTAAAGAGTTCTAGACACCTCTCTATGATCTTTTAGTTTCTACCTAGAAACGTTAATCTACGACTAAATCGCCTAGTCTGGCCTATGAGTCCTAGTTAGCATTAAAATTAATGTTTTCAACATTTCAATTCTTTATTTAGGCCCCTACAGGTTTTCAGGTGTAGAACCTTCATCTCTCAAGTTTTTGTTATGATTTACATGCATTTTTAGGTCATTTAGTGAAAAATTGGATCATATTAGGTTTAAGCATTAGCTCTTGCACTTCACTAGTTTTTCCAAGCCCTAGCTTGGTGGTGAACACCTCTTTAGCTTATAATCAGACCATAGGACAACCCTATTGTAAGATCTATTTCTCCTTTAAATACTTTAGATTGAGATATCTAGGGTTTCCCTTCAATGGAATGATTGTGAAATGTGTTGTTCTATGTCCTAAACCATAAAGAAACCATTTTCCATCATTTAATTTTGGTGAACTTGCATTTAGAACATCATAATTCTAATGTGGAGTACATTATCATCCTATATCTTGCTTGCATTAACTTTGCATTAGGGTTTGCATTAGTTAATTCACATCTAGGGTTTTTAAATCTTGTATTAGTGAAAGCACATATAGGTTGCATTTTTCCATCTTGCAATACTGAATATCATCTAAAATTTGTATTTACATTTAGTCTACAAATCATACAAACTAAAAATCATAGAATACACTTAAGATTTTCTAAAAATTGTGAACAAAACCCTCAATGGGTCTCATACACCTCTCTGGGTGATTTAGTCACAATGCAAATTTTAAACTACATTTTCCATAATTCAAAACTTTATTTTTTTTCTCATGGTTTCTATTGATAACTTTCTATTTCTGTTTATAGAGTTTTTGCTATATTCATTTCATTGCATTTAGCTTAACTTACATATGCCTCCATCTTGCATTTGGTATCCCTTCCATGATATTTCCTACTTGGTTTCCTATTGCTAATATATTGACACAAAGTTTGAGACCCATTTCATCCCGTGATAGCACAATTATCATGGATCTTGGGTTGCCTAGACTTTTCACTAGTGTTGACACTAGTTCATTAGGTATGGACCATGCCCTTAACAATTCCTTTCCTTCAAGTAGTGTGACACATGTGAATCAATGGTTGCTAATGTTCCACAAGAAAAAATAATCCAAATTCATGAAGACTTAGCAAACCTACAAAATAAAATAAGTATTGAGAAAAATTCAACTATATCCATCCCTACCATAGCTGATATTCATCACATGCTTGAAAGTGAAGACCTTGTGCATAACATAGTTCAAATATTTGGAAAACACCTTATCTCAATCACTAGTTGTGATCTACCACCGAATAATATCACAAGCCAAGGAGGAATTCAAATTCCTCCTCCCACAACAATTTCCTCTATTCCTACCTATACCAACCCTAAGTTACAAAAAAAATGCAACCTAATAGTAATGTGATTCCTTCCTTGGGTATTTTTGCTAGCATCCCTAGTACCTTTGTGGCATCGTACATCATATATCCTAGCACCTTACCACCTATAAGAATTCCATTCACTTGTCCTTCGAGCACATACACACCTGCAACATAATCACCTCCATCTCACAATACAAGCAATGATCCTCTCATAAACCAACTTTTGCAAACTGTTGCATATCTTCAAAAGCAATTTTCCACCATCAATCAAAATCAAAATGGTCCACCCACATATTATGTCAAAAGTAGTCCCTTGTCCTTTTAGATATTGCAAACACTAATGCTACAAGGTGTAGAGGTGCCTACATTCAAGAAATATGGAGGGAAAGGAGATCCTTCTAACCATTTTTCCACCAATACCACCTTATGTAGTGACTTTATCCTTGACGATAAACTCTTAGCTAATCTTTTCCCTAGATCCTTGAAGGATACTACCTTAGAATGGTTTTCTTCATTACTAAAAAAATCAATTCATTTATTCAATGAACTTGTTGTGGAATTTATAAACCATTTTCAAGTGCATATGACCCCTAAGATGACTGTGGCTAATTTGATGAGATGTAAGGAAAAAGAAGAAAAGACTATAGACTTTATTTCACACTATCAATCACTTTATTCCCAAATTGATGTAAAGATTCTTGATCCTAACCTTCAAAATATGTTCATAGAGAATTTTCAAAGTAAGATACAATATAAGCTTACCATGATGAAATTCCCCTTCATGCACTTATGTACTACCCTTCGTGATTATAAAAACTCGATTAGTAGTCGTGATGCAAAATCCACCTCTAGTCAAACTGAGAAGTTTGAGTCTACAAATAAAAAAATTACCAACCTTTTAGGAAGAAGAATAAAGGTTTCCTTCAACTAAATCCCCCTCAACAAACAATTCAACATGTCGATAACCAAGTAGCTATTTTTAAACCAACAATACCCTTTAACTATGGGGACCCAAAAAAGAAATTCACTCCCTTGCCCAGTACCCTTCATAACACGTCACAACTCTTAGAATAGAAAATGATTACTTTAGCTCTCATTAAAATTCTTGATCCTAATAAACCATTACTTGAAAACTATAGACAAAATGCTTATTTCCATTATCACTGACAAAATGAACATGACACAAAACATTGCAAGCATCTTAAACATCGTGTGTAAGACCTCATTGATTCTAGTCGAATTTGCATTGGAGGTGTTAATGATCAAGGAAATAAGTCTATTTTCCCCCAACCAAAAACTACAAATCTTTACCAATCCTATTCCTAATCAGAATATTTCATTTGTCAGAGCTAGTGAAACTACAAAGAATGAGATGATGAATGTTGACACAGATGATGACAACAATGATATTATTCAAAAAGATACTATAGATGTTGATATTATGGATGATATGGTTGGATTGATCAAGGTTGTACCACGTATGGGACAAACTAAAAATTCTCTTGAGATTTCTTTCTCCTCACAAGATATACTTAAACATGCACTTGATGGTCCTCTTCACATAGCTGGTCAAATCTATGACAAGCCCACTAATGGGATACTAATAGATCCTATCTGTGGAGAGAATGTGATCACTGAATAATTCTTACTTGAGCATGAACTCTATCAAGAAATATATTATAAATCGAGAGCATGGATCAACATGCATAATGGTTTCACTTGCCCTATGATGGGATCGATCACCCTTCCTTTAGAAAAAGGAATGACAACACTAGATATCTAATTCTCCATCATTTCATAGTCAAACCAATTTCATGTGAAGCTAGGCTATCCATGACTTCACTCTATGAATGTTGTCCCTTCGATTGTGCATAAATGATTAAAGTTTCCCTTTGAAAATAAAAATTTCACTGTGCATCATAGTGTCTTTAACCCTTTGTCTTCTCAAGGGAACATTTCATTAGATTTCTTTTGACCTAAGCCTATGGAACCTATTAAACCTTGAGAAGGCTTATTTTTCAAATCCTAGCCAAAGTTCAAGGTGAAATGCATAGCAAAATTATCCCTCCAAAACATGCCTCTGCCCACGACCAAACCTACCATCCTTGATGAAACCATGATTGAACCAAAAGACATTCCAAAAAACCAAGACCAACCTAAGACAGAACTTGCGCTATTTCCTACAAAAGACCAAGAGAAAATGAAAAAAATCCCATCACACCTCCTATAATGAAAAATGTTTACAAAGTCAAAGAGAAAGTTGAACAACCTTCCATGGTTTCTTCTGTTCCTCCCCTTAGAAAAGAGAACAACCCTATGGTTGATAATCCCACTCCTACATAGGCGTAGATGTCATGCCCTTTCTCAAAGGATAAATGAAGAAATAAACAAAGAAAAACAAGAACCAAACTTGACTAAAGTAATGCATGATGATTCTCTCCCTTCGCCGACACAAAAAGATCTTATAGCATAACTACAACAAGAGATAAACCCTTCTTTAGAAATTATCATTTGACCTCCTATTGTGATTAACTTGGATGATGATGATGAGATTGAAAAGATTGATGAACAAGCACATAATGAATTGAATACATTGTTTCCCTCTTCCATGAGCTTAAATGAGAATTCTCCTAAAAAGAGTGTTAAAGTTGGTGATGGTCCTAGTTCGACACTTTCTTTTGTCCCTTTGGCTAGTAATCTACCTTCCATATACAATGAACACAATTGGGATGTGAATAACTTGCTTTAGGTTGACTCGCATGTTCCTTACTAGTCTTTTGCATTATTTATTTTTCATTTTTCTATATTTAATTGCATATGCATAATGTGATCCCCCGTGTTGTTCTGTTTGATGTATCTCTCCCTTTCCTTGTGGCATTCCTCTATTTGTACCTTTATTCTTCTCAATTTCATCAATCCTTTATCTTTCCATTTATCTTTTTCTATAGATCCCTTATGTGTGTTTGGAGTTTCATTTTGGGTGCAACCCCTTGTCTCTTTTCTTTTGCATGATGTAGCTTCATTTGGAAACATATGACTTGGCATAGGGATTTCTAAGTTAGCTCTCATTCCTTATTTATTTTTATCATTTATCATTTTCTACTTCAAAGTAATTTCTCACAACATGGTGTTTAGGAATTTCGTTAATGTGGGGGCATACATTGGCATTATTCTTTTTTATTTCATGTTTCATGGTGTAGTGTTATTACTTCATTGGATGTGTCTTTCACTTTGTGGTGACATTCGGTGTGATTTCCTTCAAGAGTGTGATCTCTCTTATCATATTCTATTCCTCTTAGTGGCTTGATGTGGCACACTATATCCCCTAAGTTTTGAATCTTCTATTCTTCGATTGGTCCTCTCTTGGATACATCAAGCACAATGTTCCCTAAGTTAAATACTTTACATGAACTAAGAAAGACTCCTCTGAAAATTCCCTATTTTGCATTTACAAATTTTTTGTTATATGGGCACCTTGCATAATACACCTTGCTTGCCTGTGGAGCCATCTTATTTATTCATGAGTTAAAGCATATGAAGCTTTGCTTGCCTCATGAAGCTCGAAGTTCATTTTTGTGTGGCACCTTATGAAAGTTATAAGGAGGTATAACATTGGTATGGTTTGATAGGAATCCAATCTGAGGCATGACTTTCCTAGCGAACAACTTGAAGTTGCATTGCCTCAAAGTGAGTGCATTTTTTGAACAAACAACTTAGATCTGGTCCACATCGTGATGGAAAAATAGTCACAGCTTAATCAACCCCCCTTCTTTTACTCTTTATTTTCTCTTTGTCTTTGCAAGTGTATGTTTGTGCCTTATTATTTCTCTTTATATCATTTTCATGTGTATTTTCTTTTGTGGCTATGTTAGTTTTCCATAGGACTTGGTCCTAGGGCCTTATGCAACCATCTTGATCATGGTCATCCTATCTTACTAGCATTGGTACATTTAGATCCCTCTTGATGTACATTGGTCTAACTTAGTGTGATTTGGAAGCAAGTTCCTCCTCTCACTAAAGTGGGGGCTAGATGTAATAATGGAAAAAGTACTCCCTAACATGGCCTTGATTTAGTGTTGTAATATGTCTAACATATTCACATTAGGTCTTGGGCCCTAGTAACTAAATGAACTTAATTGTACCTTATTTGGAGTGTTGTAACAAACTTTTACACTTTTCTAGGGCTTTATTAAATAATTTGGCTTCTTTATGCTTTAATTCGACTTATTTTGCATCCACAAGCCTCATTTAATACATCTTTTCATGGATAATCTTGACATAAAACATCTAATCATAATTTAGGTGGTTTTAGGTTGTGTGGCCTAGATTTAGTGATCTAGGACTCATACACCACCTTGGGCATATGAGTCCCACCTACGCTTTGGGGCCTAATCTAGATTTTATATCATTCTAAGAATTTTTGAAAAATTTGCCCCATAGTTAAGGCTAATGGGGCTTATATGCCACTTATAGCATATGAGTCTTGTGTGGCCCAAAATTAAATTTAGTTCAAATTCTTGGTGGTATTCTATCCTCCTAGATCTAATGTCAACTTGTAGTGTTGTAATTTCCTTAAATTAGGTATAAACTGTAATTGAGCGTAATTTCTAAGGTTTAGACTAATCAAATCGATTCAATGCAAAAGATAAAAACCCAAAAATCTATCGAGTACAAATGAAATTAAATAATAAAATAGTTATACCTATTTCTCCAAACTTCCATGATTACCTCCATAGCACCTTCTTACTTTATGGATGATGCTTTGCCCTCAGATTCACTGTGCGAGTAATCTACAAATGTCTAAGTACTACAACAAGCCTTGAAAGATTTGATAAATGCCTAAAGTTTATGCCTATGACTATGACAATATAAGTGAAAATGCCTATGCCTAAACAATGTTAAGATTTGATCAAATGAAAATAATAAATGCTATGAGAAATCTAAGAATGCAAGTGTGAAAGTGTAATGCCTATAATATGTGCATGTGTAATCGAAAAGTGAGAGGAAAATAGAATTTTATAGAAAATGCCATTTTGAATGGATAGGTGAGATTAATCTTTGATAGAGACCTAAAATCAGAGGTCCAGATTAAATCTGAGAATCCCTAATTAGGATTAGGGAAAATTCATTAATCAAATGGTCAAAATGATATCTCAGATAATTGGATCGACGGTGGAGAATAAATGAGATAAACTAATTAGAAAATAAAGATTTTCGAAAATCAAGAAGATAAAGATTGCTTGATTTGTGAGATTAGAAAAATCAAGAAGATAAGAGTTGGACTAAAGATCAGATTTGGAAAATCAAGAATCTGCACGATTACTTGATTTTTAGAAGATTATTTACTATTTTGAATTAAATTAATTCAAAATATGGATTTTATGAGATAATAAATAATCTTTTTCAGATTATTTACCAAAATGGACTGACAGTTAAGAAAGTGATGACATTTTAAATATTTTAATTTATTTAAAATGAGAGGAATATTAATTTAGGCAAATAAATAATTAAATTTAATTATTTAATTTAGAAGATAAAATTAATTAATTAAATAAATTAATCAATTCATTTAATTATGACAGTTAGTTACATATTAAATAAATAAATAAAACTTATTTATTTAATAATTAGGAAGAAATAAATGACGAAGGGGAATTAAATAAATTAAGAAATTTATTTAATTAAGGGAAGACTTAGACAATTAATGACGTATTTAATAAATAAATAGAATTTATTTATTTAATAATCATGAAGAATAAAAGGACATGAATTAATTAAATAATTATGAATCATTTAATCAATAGTCAAATGTGGAACAAGGACATAATTAAATGTCATAATTATGCTAGGACGAAAGTGGTAAAATGAAGCTTGCAGGCCTAGGTCATTTTTAGGTGTCTACATTTTGCCCCTCTTTGTCATAATGTAGCATGTCGCATTGTGACAAAGAAAATAAGTCAAAAATATGCCCCAGTAAAGGTACAGAGTATCATTGCCCCCTCAAAAAAATTTCAAATTTTGGGTCGACGACAGAAAAATTTGTAAGGGGTCCTGATAAATCAGTTCGATGACCAGAAAAACAATGGCGCAGTCGGTTTCGAATTCAAAAATGTCTAAAGTAGCTAATGAGGAAGTCAAAGTTTGTCAAATGAGCCACCAGTAATAACCTTGTTTGAGAAATGTCATTTTGACTTTATAAATAGTTTGTCAAAGGGGTAAAAGTCAATTCATTTCTACTATTTACTTTGCAAATTTTGAGAGCCCAGAGCGAAAAGGAGCGCAATGAGGATGGTGATTCTAGTGACAGAGCATCACGGTGAGATCATACGGACATTCAGATGACCAGAGGGCTCAGAGCCAGTGGTAAGTACCCTTGTCTTGCTTTGTAATTTTTTTGTTTTGAGTGTCAAATTTAAGTTTTCTAGAGTAGATAACAACTGCGCCGCAACGCAACTGTGTTCGCATAAGCCGCAATTGCCTGTGCGTTCGACGCATATGATGCATCGTGACACGAATGAATAGCTAATTGTAGGGTAGGCGAGGCAACGCAATGCATTTGATAAAAATTGTGATGCAATCGCCTAACCGAGCCGCATATGAGGACTGGAATGCTGCAATTGTTATTTTGTGCCACAATTGAACGTTTTAACGATGCATTCACCATATTGTGTCACAATTGCCAAATTCGTGATGCAATTTCCTTAATGCAACACATCTGGGCAACCGATCAATGCAACTGTCATGTTGCGATGCATTTGAGGATTTTTGAGACGCATTCAAATATTTGCGACGCAACTACTATAACATGACGCATTTGATGTTTATCTTGAACTGTGACTGATTGTGGTACTTGTGAAACCGTTAATGCTTTTGATGTTGCTGATAGTTGTCTAGAAAATATTGATATATTGTTCACCTTTTTATAGAGGCAGCTTGCCCCTATCTATACGTGAGAGAGCAGACTGACCACATTTCGATTTCCCGACCAGTTGAGCCCACGAGAACAATGCCAATTGATGCGATTAGGGTTGTTCTACATTGCCTACATGCCC